>VDFB02061350.1:128955-146847 GCA_007258455.2 Sequoia sempervirens | reverse complement strand
TGGATTTGGAGTTTGGAAGTTTGTTGAGACTGGATATACTATTCCCACTAGTGGTCCATAAACTCAAGATGCTATCAAGGCCTATGCGAACAATGGTAAAGCAGTGTATGCTCTTTTAAGTGGTATTTCTAACACCGAGCTTGAGAAAGTTGAGTTTGAAATTTTCTAGAGATATCTGGACAAAGTTGGAAAGTATTTATGAAGGAGATGATAAGGTCAAGCAAGTTAAGATGCAGAATATAAAGATCACATTTGAGAACTTGTGGATGTTTGAAGATGAAAACATTACAAGCTACATGCAAAAGTTGGATGAAGTTGTCAATTCCATCAGAGGTCTTGGCGGAAATATTGAAGAAGAAGAAGTGGTAAAGAAGGTACTAAGAACTCTTCCTAAATATTATAGTCATAAAGTTTATGCTATTGAGGAAGTTCAAGATTTAAGCAAATATTTTAGAGATCCATTCTATGGTGCTATATCTAATTTTAAAATGAGAGAATTTGGTCCAAGTAATGCAAAAGTTGAGACTTCTTTTAAGGCTAACAAATAAAAAAAGATTGAGGAATCAGATTAGGAGGATCTTGATGATGTAGAAGCAAATTTTGTGAGTACAATGAAAAAGGGTACTAGTAAATATAGAGGTAAGCTGCCTTCCAAATGTTTCAATTGTGGTAAGATAGGTCATTATGCTTCAAGATGTCCAAATAGAGTTTTAAATGATAAGAAAATATAAAAAAGAGTTAAAGAAATTGAGAAAATTTATTATGTTAGAGAAGATGCTAGTATGTCTCATGGACAATGGAAATGGCATGCACAACTTCCTTGTTCACACCAAAAGGGGAATGAAGGAAGAGGGATCCGATTTCACAATGCTCACATTCAAGAACAAACCCTTGAGATTTTAATGCAAAGGAGACTGAAATCTATTAAAGGGGATATTCCCAAAGGCTAAAAGCTAACAAAAGGGATTACCACAAACACAAAACTTGGAAAATGCAAGATGTTTGAAAACATAGTGTAATATGCAAAAATATGCTAAATGACCTAGAAACACAAACAAAATAAAACAGAAAGCTGTAAAATAGAAAGTGTGCACCTAGAAAATGTGTAGAGGTTGGAATGAAGACTGGAAATGTTGTCGATCCTAAAATTTTGACCTACTAAGACTCATTCGTCATTCTGGGCGAATCAGTCCCAAATCTGACAAAAAACTATACTAGAGCCTATTTTAGGCAAATGGGTATCCAAATCCATAAAAAATCTCTAAAAAATAGGTACAGTGGGACTCATTCGCCACTAATGGTGAATGAGTCCACTTTGACTTTTCTATAAACTCAAAAGTAAAACCTGTAGCTCTCGGTCTACTCTTTCTGTTCCTCCAGGTGTCCAGATCTGAAACCCTAATTTTTAACACTATAAGTGAATTTTTGTGAATATTTTTATGTTACCAATAGGGAGATGACTCCAACAAGTTTGCAACCTATTCTTTAATCATCTCCAAGTATTCAAAGTACCTAGACCTGCAATCACACAAAGAAAGAGAGAGAAAATGTTGATTATTAGGGAATGGGGGTTTTCCTTGGTCAAACCCCTTTTAAGTAATTAAACCAAAATGATGAAATAAGATAATGAAGCATGAAAATGATGTAATGCAATTAGAAACTTTCCATGATGATGAATCTTGAATTACTGCAACAATGGATGAAGAATCTTTCCTTGAATGACTAAGAATTGATCTTGATTGCTATCTTGATGCCCTTGTGAAGACTTAAAATGCTAAAACCTAGCTTGCTTGACTTGAGATGGATAATGAATGAATGAAATAATGATTAGAAGTTTATTTATATAGGAAATCCACTCAAATGCTCATTAATTTGATCCCTAAGGCCGACATTGAATAAAATTAAACTTAAAACCTATTTTTTCCCACTCAAACCTCAAAAATAGCTCAAATGGGACTAATTCGCCATCCTAGGAGAATGGGTGTTGAAAGGCACAAGAAAACTAAGAGGGGGGGTGAATCAGTTGTCACCAAACTCAAACACAAATCTTAAACACTTATCAACTTCACATCAACTTTATTCTGTTATTAAGTATGAACATGAAATGCAAATAACAGAAAGCAATATCAACACAAGAAACACCAGATTTACATGGAAACCCCAATAAGGGAAAAAACACAGTGAGGATTAACTCAAAATATAAAGTAATAGCAAAACTAATTACAAAGAGGCTCATTTCCAAATGGCTCACTGCCTACAGATAGAACTCACTGTCCAACAAGGAGGCTCACTGCCTACAAAAATGACTCACTATCTAGAAGGGAGGCTCACTTCCTACAGATACAAAAGGATAACAAAAAATACACCACAACAGATTACACACATCCACAACCTTGATCAGAAGATTGCAGACACCATCAACTCACTGTTTTTAGGAGTCTAATCCATTAAAGTACTACTACCTCAATTCAGTTTAAAGCACTTTGCTTCTCACACTTGTGGCTTGTTTGTTTCATACAATCCTTAACATCTCAACTTGTATTTATATCATCATCAACCTTAGAAACTTTCTCCAAGGTAGGCTACACACACTTCATATTTCAAATTCAAATTAGGTCAAAAACTCAACATTCCCACAATGGAAGAGAATGAGAGCGAACCAAATCAACAAATTTAACCAAGACCCAAAACAACATCTTAGATCAATCACACTCTTCTTGAATTCCTTTGCATGACGTGTAGACACCAAGTCGGCCAAACCTAATGAAAACACAAATGAAATTTGAAGTACATGCTTCCGCAATGAGAATATAACATGCATACCACATAACATGCTTCAACATACACTGGAACACATCTCAGATGCCTTCAGATTCATCTACAGCAAATGCAACAACCTTCATACACAAAAAACTTTTCATCAGTCCATCTAGACTATACATACACACAAAAACTTTGAAACTCGTCTTCTGGATCAGTAAACCAAAAACACCTTTGATAGAGTACAAATAAAATCATTACAAGCCTTCTACCACATCCGCAAGACTAGAAACAAACCAGTGGAGGACTACGGAGCAGAAACATTTCTCCTAGTCCACAGACAAACAACTCTGCCAAACTAGTTCACACACCGATGAACACAACTTTCACTCTCCATCAACCTAGAAGCTACAAACTAGGATATATCACCCACATATGTCCATAAACAATAATTCAGATCCACACAAGCATAGGATCAACAAAAATAAATGCAGAGCACATACCAGAGCACATTTGAACACACACAATTTTATCTTCACTATTTCTCAAAAGCACTTGGCAACTCATCATGTCAACACACCTACAACACCATAAAGATAGCTCCATGTGTAGACACATAAAAATGGCCTAGACCTGCAAACCATATTTTTCTATCTTATCATATTTCGTGTATAGTCCAAATTTGACTATTAATTAAATAATTCTTAAATATTTAATTAATTCACATCTTTTATTCTTCCTGATTATTTAAATAAATTTTATTTATTTAAATATGTCATTAATATCTTATGTCCTCTTATAATTAAATAAATTCTTTAATTTATTTAATTATTGACCACCTTATCTTCTTCATCATAATTAAAAATCCAAAAAAGAGAGTTACCCAGGCGAAAGCATTGCAACAGAGCAGATGTGTCGCTGGATAAAGCAAATGTGGCTTAGGATGAAATGAGTCATTGTAGGTCTTGAATGTGGATCACAATAGCATTTGCATCATTCAGGTTCTCAAACACAGAATGACAGAGTGATTGTGTCATTTCTGAATTTGAATGCATCATGGTAGGGCATTTGCGTTTCAGAAAGCTGCAATTGTGTTATTTCGTACTTGTACTTGCAAAAACAAAAAGGATAAAAAATCGTACAAAAATTTGTGAGAAAAATGTTAGGTTCACCAGTGTAACTGAGGATATTTTATGGTGTTAGCAGATTAAAACATTAATCATAAAAACCAAAGCTGACTATGAAGGAAAATGTGTAAATAAGAATGATTATACCAAATCGTCCTCAAAACCTCCATGAATCACCTCTATAGCCCTTCTAACTTGCTGCAAATATGATATTGCCCTTAGATTGATTGTGTGAGCAATCTAATGACTATGACAATGACAAAGCAAATGTTCAAGGATTTGAATATTGTTGTCAATGTGTAGACACATAAAAATGGCCTAGACTTGCAAACCATATTTTTCTATGTCTTATCATATTTTGTCTATAGTCCAAATTCAACTATTAATTAAATAATTCTTAATTATTTAATTAATTCACATCTTTTATTCTTCCTGATTATTTAAATAAATTTTATTTATTTAAATACGTCATTAATATCTTATGTCCTCTTATAATTAAATAAATTCTTTAATTTATTTAATTATTGACCACCTTATCTTTTTCATCATAATTAAATAATTATTATTAATTATTTCATTGTCTCATTCAATTTCCTCCAAATTTAAATAAAATCATTTATTTAAATTTCCCTCTTTCCAAATAAATAATTTTAAATTATTTATCTTGTTGTCACATGACCCCACCTTTTTGAATTAAATTAATTTTAATTCAAAATAACATTTTTCTCCATAAATCAAATAATTTTAAATTAATTATTTGATTCTCCGGCTTTTTCCTCTTTTTAGTTAAATAAATCTTTATTTATTTAATTAGATTCCATATCTTGATTTTTGAATTAAAAATCAATATTTAATTCAAAATGAAAATTTGTCCTCCTTATCATAATCTTCCGTAATTAGATAATATATTTATTATCTAATTAGCCATTGGTCATTTAAATGGAAAAAGATTTGATTTTCTCTCCAACTCAATGCTTTTTCTGTATTGATCTTATCTTCTATATTCCTCTTTGTCTCAACTATTATCCACCATTGATTAAATTATTTTTAATTTAATCTCAACTATTCATCTTTTCTAATTGTACCCTAACCCTACTTGCTAATTGTCACATTGAATATTGTCCATTGATTCTAGGGAAATTGTCAATCTTCAATCTTGGCCATTCATCCAAAATTGCATTTTACTATAAAATGACAATTTTGGTCTCATTTTGTCATCTCTCTAGGCAATTTTTTTAATCTCTTGAATTCATCTTGTCTTTTCTCACACATTGACAACAATATTAAAATCCTTCAACATTTGCTTTGTCATTGTCATAGTCATTAGATTGCTCACACACTCAATCTGAGGGCAACATCATATTTGCAACAAGTCAGAAGGGATATGGAGGTGATTCATGGAGGTTTCGAGGACAATTTGGTATAATCATTCTTATTTACACATTTTACTTCATTGTGCTTCATAGTTAGCTTTGGTTTTTATGATTAATGCTTTAATATGCTAACACCATAAAATATCCTTAGTTACACCATGTAATCACAACATCTCTACATTATCTCAACTATACTTGTACAACCTGCAATCACCTGATTCCTTTCTTTGCAACCACCTATACTGTGTTGACATTAATGAAAACATTAATGACAACACCACCATACTCTTTAATACTTACAACAATTTCCCCCTTTGTCATTGATGGTAACACATGATGTGAAAAACTACCAAAGACAACATCCATTCCATTCCTGTACTCTCTATTTTTTAGATTAGACAACCTACACAACATTTTCTGCACTCTCTTTTTCATGACTTTCTCTCCCCCTTTGTCTTTCAATTTTTTTCACATGACTTTCTCTCCCCTTTGACATCAATGGAAAAGAACAATTTTTTTTTTTGCATAATTCTTCAGCCATATTTAGCTATGATCACTCCCCCTTAGGAGTGTACCCATACATCTCATACTGCAACAATGATACTTTCTACTCCCCCTACAGAGTAGACCTAGTCATCAATCTAGACAAGTGAAGAATCTGTAGATCCACTGGACTGATACACCTCCATGTGCACGTAGTTCAAAGTGGGGACACAACTTCTCCCTGAGATACTCAAAAGTATCCTTCAGAAGAGCCTTAGTAAATATATTTGGAATTTTATCCTTTGTATACACATATTCCATCCCGACTTCATCCTCCAATACCTTCTCTCTCAGAAAATGATATTTGATAGATATATGCTTTGTTCTTGAATGCATCATAGGATTCTTTGAAATGTTCATAGCACTTGTATTGTCACAAAAGATAGGGATAGGCTCATCACATATCACTCCTATATCCTTCAATGTTTGCTTCATCCATAAAACTTGTGTGCAACAAGATGCTACACCAATATACTCAACTTCTGTAGTGGATAAATAAATTGAATCCTATTTCTTGCTTATCCATGAAACCAATATTCCTCCAAGAAAGAATGCACCACCACTTGTACTCTTCCGGTCTTCCACACAACCAGCCCAATTTGCAACAGTGTAAGCACTCAAAGTTAAAATCAATATCCTTAGGATACCACAGGCCATAATATGAAGTTCCCTTTAGATATCTGAATATCCTCCTCACAATTGTAATATGTGCTTCTTTAGGTTCTTCTTGAAATGTGGAAACCAAACATACTGGATGCATGATATCCGGTCTAGTAGTAGTAAGATATAACAGTCCACCAATCATAGATCTATACATGCTCTTATCAACTTTAGGATATTCATCATCTTTACTCAGATTGCATCTAGTCACTATAGGGGTATAGACCGGTTTGGAGTCATCCAATCCAAACTTCTTCAACAAATCTTTGACATACTTTGATTGTGAAATGAATATGCCGTTATCAGTTTGATTCACTTGAAGACCAAGAAATAAATTCAACTCACCAATCATGGACATCTCAAACTCTTTTTTCATCTCCTTTGCAGATCTCTTGCACATACCTTCATTTCCTCCAAAGATAATTGCTGCCCAATTTTCACCTATAGGCTCAATCGGACAAGGAAAATCTATGTTCAGATGTTTAAGAAAGCCAAATGGGACTTTTGTCACAAGGGTTAGGTCCTGCATCTGCTGGTATTTCACAGGGAGCTCAGTTTGAAGGTCGGCTTCATTCATGTTTGGCATATTTTTTCCTTTAAGGAGAAATTCAGCAAGACCTTCCAGATGTCTTGCTGACTAGCAGGGGTTCCATCAGGTCTAAAGGCTTCACATTGGGAATCTAGGAATGTCATTGTGACTGGAATTCACCTATAGTTTTCCTTCGACAAGACACCGCTCACCATCCTGGCGACAAAGGATATGCATATCGGCAGGAGTTTTCCTTCGGGGTGAAGTATCGACGACTTCTTTGGGTCTCATTGACTAACGGTGATGAAGGGGGTGGTTTCAGTAAAGGAAAGTCATATCTGAGAGGTCTGGCCGATGGAGTGGAGTCTTGGCGAAAGAGGAGATGTCTTCGGTGTAATGTAGGGACCTCGCTATAGAGTTTCGCCGATGAACTGAAGTCTCACCGAAGAAGTGTAAGAAATATCGCCATAGGCCTCCCTGACTTGCTTGCGGTCTTGGCCAAGGTTGGTGCCTTTGCCATAATGTCTCGACGAAGATAGAAGGTTTTGCTGACAGAATGAAGAGCCTCGGCTGAAGTTAATGGTTTCGGTGAAGGGTGGAGGAATCATCGTAAGGTCTTAGCAAACAGAGGTGATCTCGTCGAAAGAAAAAGGGGGAGTTCGTTATGTGTTGACTTTGGCAGGAGGTCTCATCGATAACAAAAAGTCATGTTGACATGCCTTGTTTTTTGGGTGTAATGTGAGTGAGTTCGGGAAGATGTCGTGCCGATAGATGAAGGTCACCCCGATGGCATCCTAGTTCACCAAAGGAGGGTCAAGTCACCAAGATGTCTTGATGACTAGCCAGGGCTTCGCTGGGGAGATGAAGGATTCGCCATAATGTCTCGGAGAAGGCATGAGTCTTGCCAAAAGTAAGGGATATCGGGGTAGCGTTGTGCCTTTGGTAAGATCTCTCACCGAACATATGATCTCTTACCAACAGATAGAGCAACACAAAAGAAAGAGGGACCTTAGTATGACTAAGGGCTTTGTTGGGAGGTCCTGGCAATAAGAGGAGTCTTGCCGAAGTAAAGCGAAGTGATCCCTTGCCAAAGCAAGGTTTCTTTGGCACAACCTCTTGCCGATATGAAGAAAGTCTCCCTGACTGAAGAAAAGGCAAACCCATCACCAAGGGATTCAAAGCTTGACATAAGGTCCTGCCACAGTAGTGCAGTCTTGCCGAAGGGAATGAAGAGCCAAAAGAATGTGAGGAGACTTTGGCATGGGTCTCAGCGGAACAAAAGAGGCTCATTGCCGAGAGATAGGGAGTCTCACCAGGAGTCTTCCTGATTTGCCATTATCTTGGCCAAGGAAGGAAATAAAGAGCTCGATAGGACAAGGGTGCTTTGGGGTAACTTCGATAGACTTTGGCTGATATGGTTTGTAATACCAAGCTCGAGGAGACTTCGGGAGGAAGCTGTATGTTCGATTTGATGTCTTACCGACGAGCGTTTGTCTTGGTGAGCACAGAGACAACATCAGTATGAGTTCTAAAGCTCGATAGGACTCTCGCCGATATATCCATGCTACGCAGATAGTTTCTGAATGATGTAATCACATCGGCAAGACACTTTCAGTGTCTCGCCGAGATGCGATTCTATAGAGGAAGTTTTGACCATCTGAGAGTCTGCGTGTAGTGTGCCCAACCAATCAGAAGGATCTGAGGGTAAGCCGTGGCAGTCTAAAGAGCATCAACGAGATGAAGGGTGACGTGTTTCTATTTTGGACTCAGGGCATTCAAGGCGTTCATCCAAAGTGGTTCAGCTAGGACACGTTGCCAGGATCAGAGTGAATGCAGTAGCTGAAAGAATATCTAAAAATGGTTTCTAGGAGTGGTTCTTCACACCGACACCAGCAACAGGGACACGCAGGATCTTTAGCATTAACTCGGCAAAAGATCTAGCAGAAAATATTATCCCGAATCAGGATATTTTTTGTAAGCCCTAAGGGGTTGACCTTACTTTTTTATATAAGGCATTTTTTCCTAGAGTTCAGGAGTTCTTTGTATGCTTTTTGAAAGTCTATGACTTTTACAGTCCTCTCTTAGATTAGCAAAATTTTGTAACTCATCTTGGAACATAATATACAAAATCTACCTTGGTTACCATTGATGGTCCATCTTTTTTCCTTCTGATTCTTGTGAAGTATTGTGCATTTTTTAGTGATTCATTGAGCTACTTAGTGAAATTTTCTCTTTCCTTATAGCTTTTGTTTCATGTCGTGCCTTTCTTTGCAGAAGTAGTATCATGTAGGTTGCAAACTGTGTTTACTTAATCTTGCACATGAGCTTCTAGTTTGTGAAAAGTTTCCTTTTCTTCTTGAAGGCATGTGCATGTCAAACCTGTTTGTGTGTGTGATCTACATGATCTTGTTGTGCAGCCCCATGGCTGTCACCAGTATTCAAGTGTAAATTGAGTATTTCATTGTTCCTGTCATTTTGGTGCATCATCTTAGTTTAGTTTCAATTTATGTACTCCTTATCCCTTTCCCTTCAAGAATCAGTAGTTTAGGTGACACCAAAGGAAGCTGACCTTCTCCGGAGGTTGACCTCTGCTTACAAGAAACCCACATCTTTAGAGGTCTTCCCATGTTACACTGAGGTGTTGAACATTAGGTTCAACAAGGGTGCAACTTTTCAGGTGATAACAGGTATTCTAGTCATATGGAACATCTGGTGAGAATGCAATAAGTGTATATTCAGGAAATTGTCTTTTCCAGTTGAAGTCATTAAGTTAAAAATTGAAAAGGATATTTCAGAAGTGGTTAATTCATATGTTTAGAAGCACAAAAATATTGCATACTTGTTTACAAGTTGTGATGATTTTATCTTGAAGTCTTGGAAGAATATAATATTTCCTTTTTCGGGTAGTTTCATGAAGTCAGATAAAGTTAAGATAAATAGAAGTGAGATAAAGTGGAAGCCCCCATCTTCAAACTTTATGAATCTTAATTTTGATGGCACATCTAAGGGTACAATCCAGGAACATTAGGGGTAGGAATTTGCATTCATGATTCAAAGGGTGTTGTGATAGCAGCAAGATCTTTGCGTCTTCCAATAGGCACCAACAATATGGTAGAAGCCCAAGCAATTTTGTTAGGTTTGGACACTGGGTTGGAACTAGGAATATTGAAATTACATGTGGAAGGTGACTCTCTTTTAATTATAAATACATGTAACTTGATAGGGTAGTGCATAATTGGAGCCTAAAGTATGTTTTGCAAAAATTCTAGGAGCTATTGGATAGATACCAAAGTTTCATTATTACACATACTTATAGAGAGGGTAATGGGGTGGTAGATGTCTTGGCGAGCATGGGGAACGAAGTGTAGGAAGTTTACTTATTTGATGAGAAGTAGATACATTTAATTATCCTCATCTAGCATTAAATATTTCCCATGAATCATTATAAACTATGAGTCCTATGTATGGTGTGTGTGGCTTGTTGCTATAAGGAGGTATGATCGGATTGGGTCTACTTGGCAGTGAGATATATTACAAGAAACCAGAGTGCATTTCCTATGAGTTCCATGTAATATTGTGGTGTTTGTTACCACGATGGATGAATCACATGAAACTAAAGGGTTCTTGTAGCCACCATTTCTTTCCTAACATGTGTGCTAATTTTGTAAGTACTTCGACTCATCGTGACAAGTGTTGTGTATCAAGCGTTCCTTTATGAATCCTTATCTATTGCATGTGTGTAATGGATGGAGATGTACCATTGTGCCTGGAGCAATTATGACATGATCATCTTAAGAGGGGTGGTTATTGGTCCATGAGGAAGGAAGGTTATTAAATTAGCTTTTTTGTTCTATAAATCAAAATACTCGTGGCATCATTTGCATTCACATAAAAATAGTTGTTGTTGCATGCCTATAGACGGTGTTAGGTATCAAGGACAGGTGGTGAATTTGGCAAGAGTTGTGTTGTTTAAGTTAGGCTTTATTACTTGTAAATGGCATATCACCCTTGGAACCTTCACATAAATTTGAAGGTGCGGGTCTGAGAAGAGCCTTTTGAGGTATATCTATCGCGTTTAAGGTGCTTGCAATTTTGCTTTGTGTGGAATGTCCGAGGGTGGAGGAAAGTATTCAATTTGTGCTTGGTATAGAGGTGGTCAATCTAAGGTCTCGTAGGATTCTTATGCCCATGCAGGTGCTTTCTATCTTCTTGTCAAATTTCATGGATTTGTGTCAATTAGTAAGGGATTTGCAAGCTATAGTGGATAGATATGTTTTTTATAAAGGAAAACATAGATTTTGAAGGAACCCGAAACCCTTTAACAAAAAAGAGCAAGGCTATAGAAAAGACAGCATGCAACCAATGAAAAAGACCAGCTCCAAAACAAGACCATTCAAGATTTACATTTTGCACTTTTCTTGTGGGAGTGGAGAGTCATGTTGAAAGAAGGCCTTGAGGATTTATATTTTTTTCCCTTAACTGTGATCCAACCTTCTTCCACTTGCGCCACTTTACCATGCCACACCAACTCACTACTTTCATGAAGATGAAAGCCAACAACCAACTTATTAGGGGTTTCATCTTGATTCCTTTGTACAGATAAAGACTTTTCTGAAGAGCCACTAGATAGGGAAGCCAATACACTTTCACCTGAAATGGTAGTCATTGACTCAATAGGGGTTGCCTTAGAGACCCCACCATTTGAGACAACCAGAGGGGGCATCCCAAGACCCAGTGATTCAGAAGAAACCACCTTTGAAAAAATCCTATTTTGATTAGCATTCTTCTCAACCGTATAATGTTGTTGAGAAGCACCTTTCCACCAAATAGTTGTCTTTGCTTTTTTCTCAAATCTGCAATGTGCAACAACATGTCTAGTATTGAAGCATCGTCTACACCAGAAGGGTATCCCTTCATAATCCAAAGATTGGACCCAAGAAACTTTAGAAGATTTAAGTAGGACCTCAACAGGCAGCCCTTTTGAAACATTTATTTCAACTAGTATGCAAGCATAGGTGGAATGAAGAATGTCAGAAGATTCATTATCCACCATCAAAAAATCACCAAGGGCATCACCCACTTCATCTAGAAGAGAGTCATTCCAAAGGTGAAGGGGGAGATTAGGCAATCTTACCCAAATCAGGAATTTGTTAAAAGTTTCAGAAGCAGGGTTGAAATCAGATTGCCAAGGTTTGATCATCAACAAATATTTATCTCCCTAGCTAAAAAAAATTTCACACAAAATTACATTTTTGTCCTGAGCATTGTCAAATTTAGCTGCAAAAAATACCTTAGCCAAGGGGTAAATAGAAACTTTACCTGAAATTAAAGGCTTCCATTCATTGGTGATCTAGCAATGCAACTGAGGGAGGCTAGGCCAAAAACCCTTGAACCGGCAAATCACCCCACAAAGGGAAAAGTCAGCAACATTCTCCTTAATTTTTTCTACTATTAGTAAGCAAATTATCCAAGGTAATGCTTTGCAAATTGTGATTCAAGGCTACAATTTTTTCAAAGGAAAAGGGTATTTAGGGGGTCTGTTTCCTCACAAATACCTTAGGCAATGTCAGGGTCTTCGTGCAATTTATGATGCAATTAAGCAGGCTTATGAGGATGAAAATGACAGAATCTTCCTAAAATCTCTAAGGAAGAATAAAGATTGTCTTTGTGCGAAGTTGGAAGCGGATATAAAGGATAAGTATTTTGCAGTGGTGTTCTTAAGGTCACATGTATGGCTTCTTATGAATGAAAACCCTCAGCTGGCCAGTCTGCAACTTGCAACTCAGGCTTACATTGATCCTGTGGTTTGTCACAAATTGGTTTTAGATGATAAAGGGTCTCATGGGTACATGGTAGTAGATCAAGAAGAAGGTCATGGTGAAAATTCTCCAATGAATATGGATGAGTGATTGCAGCATAGTTTGGTCATTACAAAATTTCTTTTTTTGAGCAATGTTTAGTTAGGGTTAAAAATCTGTTAAAATATATTTTCTTAAGCAAATATGCGAGAATATAATATGTATTTGTAAATGGGATAAGGGTAGTCTTTACTCAAATTATAGATGTGGGCATATAGATAGCAGTTGTTACAGGTTACATTACCAGACTCTATGCCTTTTTTAATTGGCATTTAAAAACTATATTATGTATGCAGTTTATCAATTGATTAATATATATATATAGGAAAATATTGCCTTTTATCTTAATAAAACACTCTGGTTGAATTAACTTCCCTCTTAGCTCAACTCCTCTAGCTTGGTTGATACTTCCTTGAAGATCAACTTGGTTTCCATCTTCCAACTTCTCACTAAATATCACAATAATCATAAATATGAAATAGAAAAACAACTCTCAATCTCATAGCTCTCAACTCACTAACTCATAAATCACAACAAAATAACATCAAGATAATCAAAATGATAAGTGTAACAATTGGTAGAATGAGCACCTCTATTTATACTAATTTGTCAACAACTGAAGGCTATAAACAAGTTAATGTTTTGACCACCTTCCTAAATAAGGCATATGAGTTCCACCTAGGTTTTTGGGTCCTGATCTGGATTTCACACCTTTCTAAGCAATTTTGAAAATGGTCCCATAAATTATGCCTAATGGGACTCATATGCCACCTTGGGTGTATGAGTTCCGTATGGCCCTTGAAATTAAAATTAATTCAAATTCTTGGCAGAATTTTATTCTCCTAGATCTGATGTCGGCTTGTAGTGTTGTAATTTTGGGAAATTTGGCATAATTAAGTATAAATACAAGGTTCTTTCACTCATTTTCACCTAAGCATTCAAGATATCATCCCAAGCATTCAAGTATTCATGCATGTAGCAAATTTTAGTTCACAAGAGCATACAAGTGTTTACAAGAGAATTCAAGAGTCTTCAAGGGAAAATTATCAAGTGTTTTGGAGCATTATTCAAGCATCAAGCATCATGTCAAAGTCTTCATGCATCATGTTTGTTTTTGAGCTAACAATTACAATGTAGGGTTTTCATGATTCAAGCTAGCATTCAATTCAAGATCTATCCCATTCAAGCAAGAGTCAAGATCTACATCCATTGGAGCCACTTCATACATGCTTGAAGCACTTTGTTGCCAGGGTTTGGTGGGTTGTAACATTGAATTTTGTTCATTCATCATTCCTTCATTCCTATTTCATTTCATTTCAAGGTTTGATTACCAAAATAGGGTTTGACCAATGAAAACCCCTTTCCACTAACAAAACAACATTTTCCCCTCTCTTTGGTGTTTGATTTGCAGGTCTAGGTTGAAGACACAGTGAAGAGCAAGTTTGGAGAAAGTTATCAAAGTGTTCAAAGTTGTAAAAATTGTCACATTGCATTGGAGATCATTGGAAGACTTCTACAGGCTACAAATTAGGGTTTCAAATATGGAAATCAATTGGGAAGGACAAAGCAAACATTGAAGACCAGATTTAGACTTGGAATTTCCAGAAAACCCTAACTGGATTGATATACCAGTTCTAGCGTATGAGTCCTAGTTTAGGTCATTTTTCAAGTTTTTGTAGTTTCAGACACCCATTTGCTAGATTTCAATTTTTGCCCAAAAACCCTGATCTTGGACTAAATCACCCAGTCAGGCATATGAGTCCTAGTCAGCATTAAATTTAGTGTTTCCAACATTCTAGAGCTTCGTTCAATCTCCTTCAAGTTTCCAGGTGCACACATTTCATCTTGCAGCTTTCTGTTATGTTTTACATGCATTTTCAGGTCATTTAGTGAAAGATTGCATTGCATTAGGTTTAAGCATTACATCTTGCATTTCATTTGTCTTTTTGATCCCTAGCTTGTTCGTGAAACCCTCCTTAGTTTACAATCAAACCTTAGGACAACCCTATTGCAAGATCTCTTTCTCCTTTGCATTGAGATCTTCAAGGTTTCCCTTCAATGAGATAAATGTGAAAGTGGGTTTTTCTCTATGTTCTAAACCATATGAAAGCAATCCCATTTTCTATTGCTTCAAGGCCTTCATTTTTTAAAATTGGTGTTTATATACATGCACACATACACATACATGTATAAAATATCTATTTTTAAAATATAAACATTGAATTTTTTAATTAATAATAAATTTTCATAAATTTAAAAACACATATCCAAATTATGTAAGTTTTAAAACAACCTTAAATCAAGGGTCTGGAATGTCAAAAAAACTTTCTAGAGAATGAGCATGAAGGCTCTAGATGTATGTATTGTATATAGGAAAGTGGAAATGTTTTATGATTTTTAAAGGGATATAGGTAAATGTATAATATATGGAATAGGGAATAATATTCATGAAGCACTCGAGGGACTAGTAAGTCTCTTGAGGCTTCAAATCCAAGATAATGAGTAGAGAAATGCACACATAATTGAATAAGGTTGAAATAATTAATTTAAATATTATAGTGGGAAGGCCATTTATAAGTCCATGCCTCAGGAAAGGGGAAAGACTATAATTATGGGTGATCCCACAATAGTGGGTTACACTTTTCATACAAAAATTAGGATGTCTCATAAAGTGTAACCCATTATCCTAACTCACAAGTTTAACCTAAATTCATTTATAGGGTTGATTGAATTGAAATAAGAGAGAAAATAATTAAGACATCTCAAGTCTTATGGACCAACTTTAGTTGAGTTGCATGCCAAACTTCTTTCATGTTTTGTAGAAATATGTATAAGTGAGAGAATGAATATCTAGTACCAAGTTTAAGACTCTAGTATCTATTATATGGTAAATTATCATTCATATCTCATATTATTATATATAAGTTTGTTATTTTAATCCTTGTAACTTATTGAAAAATTTAATATTAGTTATATATGGTCCAAACCTACTCTTTTTCTCTTTGAATTTTTTTTAAATAAACCCATGAAAGAAAAATCTTATTTTTTCATAATTTTAAATTATATTTTCTATTAGGTGAGGATTCTAAATTTATTTTAAAAGTACAATGGTGTGTTATATGCCTCCCTAATATTTATATATTTTTTATAAGACCCTTGAACACCTTTGGAATCATATCTTCATCGCTAGGTGGTTTATTTTCATCATTTCACATTGTGTGATATCGATTCTTTGTTCAATTCAAATTTTATATTCATATATTTTTTAACTAATATATAATTTCTCCACCCTATACCATTCCTCTATCCATAAAACATATTATCCACTATTTCTATACCTATTCAATCCTTCATTTTCATCTACCACCCTCATCTTCTCTCTTACAATTCCTAGTCTTTCCATAGCCTTCATTTTTTACTTTCAAACATCCATCACCCTCTTTTCATTTTTATTTTCATATTTTATTAAATTCCTTTACATACATACATAGATTTTTTATTACCATCTTTCCATTTTTTTTCTTTATCTTTTTCCACCTATCTTTACCCCTTAAAATCCTACTTTATCTTGTTTAAGTTTCCTTCCCAATTTTTTTTCTTGAATACCCATATTTTTCTCTAGATCAATGTTTTCTCTTCCTTTTTTCAATATATTTTACTTCCATGTCATTTTTATTTCCCCATATTTCCATATTTTCCTCCCATTCTCTCTTCCAATTCCTTCTTATTTTCATTTACCTCTTTAATAATCTCCATAACTCAATAAGGTTTTCAAATTTATCATTGAATTTGTGTCATTCTTTAAAATAGGTTTTGTCTTATATTATTATCCCTCGTATATTCCAATGTATTTTTCAATTAAATCACATAAGGAGATTGGCGAAGGTAGTTTCTCCTTTAATAATCAAAATTATAAGATTTCTATAAATTTTCATAGTACATGTCAAATATAGAAAAAATATTGAATAATTAAATAATGTGATAGTTAGAAAAAGTGATACAAATTATGAAAGAAAATCCTTATTAGAACATTAACAAATTTTGATACAATAGAATAAACCACCCTATAACTCATCTAGAAGATTAAGTCACCTTATAGGGAACCACTCTTTTATCAAAGTATCATTTCTTTAACTTTTAATTATAATTTGTTATGGTAGGTCCTTTTGAATGTTAAGGCTTTATACCACTCAAGTATTAGCAAAACTTTAGGTGAAATGTGCTCATTTATTATGTTTCTCTATTTATTTTAATCCAACAATACTTTAAAATTATTTAATTTTTATTTAGTATATTTACTTAATAATTATAATGTTTTTGAATATATGACAATTTTTTTAATAATTAGTTTTTAATCCAAATGCACAACTTCCCTTGCAGCAAGAGATGTATTTTATGTCTCGTAGACAATTTTTTAAAAATAACATTTGATAAATACAAATAAAATAATTTAAAAGAACTCTAAAAATAGATAAAATAACTCTTTAACTAATTAATTTTTTGCAAAATAATTTTTAAATAATTTAAAATAAAATAAAATATTCTTTGAAATAAATATAATATTTTTATAATCTTTGAAATACATTTATTCTTTCTAAATATCTATAATGAAAATATCCAAACTAATCATAATTAGTTTAACGCATTCACATTCTACCATGGCGCTCAATTGGTTACAATCAGTTGCTTGTTTATGCATAGTTAAAACCTTTTAATTAAATTCTAAAAACATATATTAATAAACAGGCAGGCTGAAAAGCTAAAAACTCCATATATGTTTAAAATTTGATTTTTTTATATAATTTACAAACCCTGATATTTTGTGTTTAATTATATAATGCATATGCATAAATAAACACTACTGTCCTTGGAAAACCTGAATAAAACCACTACATGAAAGAAAATATCTTTCTTCTTACTTTTCTAAAAACTTGCCATTTACAGGCACTGTCGATTCACAATTACTATCTTCACAATGCCAATCTCCAGAAAACTAACAGCAGCAGCAACATAAGAATCAAGATGATGAAGAGGCGAATCAC
>VDFB02061350.1:0-128855 GCA_007258455.2 Sequoia sempervirens | reverse complement strand
GGTTTCTAGGAGTAGTTCTTCACACTGACACCAGCAACAGGGACATGTGGGATCTTTAGCATTAACTCGACAAAAGATCTAGCGAAAAATCTTATCTCGAATCAGGATATTTTTTGTAAGGCCTAAGGGGCTGACCTTACTTTTTTATATAAGGAATTTTTGCCTAGAGTTCAGGAGTTATCCGGATGCTTTTTGAAAGTCTGTGACTTTTACAATCCTCTCTTAGATTAGCAAAATTTTGTAACTCATCTTGGAACATAATATACAAAATCTACCTTGGTTACCATTGATGGTCCATCTTTTTTCCTTCTAATTCTTGTGAAGTATTGTGCATTCTTTAGTGATTCATTGAGCTACTTAGTGAAATTTTCTCTTTCCTTATAGCTTTTGTTTCATGTCATGCCTTTCTTTGCAAAAGTAGTATCATGTAGGTTGCAAATTGTGTTTACTTAATCCTGCACATGAGCTTCTAGTTTGTGAAAATTTTCCTTTCCTTCTTGAAGGCATGTGCATGTCAAACCTGTTTGTGTGTGTGATCTACAAGATCTTGTTGTGTAGCCCCATGGCTGTCACCAGTATTCAAGTGTAAATTGAGTATTTCATTGTTCCTATCATTTTGGTGCATCACCTTAGTTTAGTTTCAATTTATGTACTCCTTATCCCTTTCCCTTCAAGAATCAGTAGTTTAGGTGACACCAAAGGAAGCCGACCTTCTCTGGAGGTTGACCTTTGCTTACAAGAAACCCACATCTTTAGAGGTCTTCCCATGTTACAGTGAGGCATTGAACATTAGGTTCAACAAGGGTGCAAGTTCATGTGATAACAATAATATCATCAACATACACAAACACTATCAACTTTTTGTTTTCTTCCACCTTGAAATAGAGATTACTGTCTGTGGAGCCTTTGCTGAAGCCTTGTTGTGTCAAAAATCTGTCCAATCTTGCATACCATGCTTTGGGAGCCTGTTTAAGTCCATACAATTCCTTTTTCAACTTACATACCATGTCCGGTCTATCTGATAATTGAAATTCCTCTGATTGTTCCATGTGCACTTCTTCTTCCAACTCTCCATTCAGAAATGTAAACTTGACATCCATCTGGTATACCTTGAAATCTTTGTGAGAAGAAAATGCCAAAAATATCTAAATAGCTTCCATTCTTGCTATTGGGGTAAATGTCTCCTCAAAGTCTATTCATTCAACCTGTGAATAACCTTTTGCATATAAATCTTGCTTTGTTCCTTACAACTTCACCATTCTCATTCATGTTATTCTTGAACACCCACTTTGATCCAATTAAGTTCTTCTTTACAGGTCTAGGAACCAATTCTCATGTCTGATTCTTCTCTATCTACTTCAACTCCTCTTTCATTGCTCTAACCCAAATCTCATCTTTACATGCTTCACACACTGATTTAGGTTCTATCTTGGAAAGTAAACACAAATTTACCTCATATGCCACCACTTTGCTTCTTGTCTTTACACCTTCACTTTTGTCTCCAATTATCTGTTCTTCAAGATTATTTTTCTGTACATACTTTGTTGTCTTAGGAGCAAGTTCCAAAGCTTCTTCTTCTTCCTTATTCTCTTGTACTTTTCCGTTGATAGGATCATCTGGTTCAAATTCACTTATTTCAACTGGTCTATGCATGTCTTCATCAAATTTCACATTTGCACTCTCAACAATCTTCCTCAATCTTTTATTGAAGCATCTGTAAGCTTTGCTACTAGTTGAATATACAAGGAAAATAACTTCATCACATCTTGCATCAAATTTTCCAAGGTTCTCATCATCTTTTTTAATGTAACATCTGCTTCCAAACACTTTAAAGTACTTAGTAGTAGGAATTTTTCCAGTCCATAGTTCATAAGGTGTCTTTGTGCTATTACCTCTAATATGAACTTTGCTAAGAATATAAATAGCAGTTTGGATTGCCTCTCTCCAATATACATTAGGTACATTTACTTCTTTCATCATAGTCATTGCAGCCTCTTGAATAGTCCAGTTCTTCCTCTCAACAACTCCATTCTGCTGAGGAGTTCTAGGAGCAGAAAAATGTCTCTTTATACCATGCTCCTCACAAAATGTATTAAACTCACTGGAAGTGAATTCTCCACCTCTATCAGATCTTAAACATTTGATTCTCAGGTTCACTTCATTCTCTACCATTTCCTTGAACACTTTGAATCTATCTAGAGCTTGAGCTTTCTCCCTAAGAAAAGTAACCCATGTCATTCTAGAATAATCATCAATCAACAACATAAAATACCTGTCACCATTAAGACTTCCTATTCTTATAGGACCACAGAGGTTAGTATGAACCAATTCCATCATTATGGTAGTTGATTGCTCTTTTCCTTTAAAATTGCATCTTGCTTGTTTTCCCAACTGGCAACTTCTACAAATAGTATTAGCAGGGTTTATGATTTTAGGCAGATCTCAGACAACTTCTTTTGAACTGATGCTTATTAGATTATCAAAGTTTACATGTCCCATCCTCTGGTGCCATAGCCAACTTTCATTAACTTTAGATACAAGGCACTAACCATCAACACCCTTAAGCTGATAACTGTTTCCATATGCTTTTCTTCCCACAACAACTATAGTTCCAGACCCTTTTCTGATCTCACAAGTGTTATCCTGAAACACGAGCTTGAATCCTTAGCTACACATTGTCCAACACTCAAAAGATTATGCCTTAAGCCCTTAACATAATAGACATCATCAGTACTATTTTTTCTATCAAAACTAATTATTCCTTTTCCAACAATCTTTGCACTAGAATCATCTCCAAACATGACTAATCCTCCATCATACTTTTCAAGTTTAGTAAACTTACTTTTATCTTCGTTCATATGATTTGAGCAGCCACTATCAACAACCCAATATTCTTCAACCTATCTAGTATGAAGGGTAGTCACTAGAGTACCTTCCATCTCTTCATCATTATCACCCTCAAAATTAGACTCATCATCAAAAAATCTAGCATCTTCTCTAACATAGTACAATCTCTTGAACTTATTATCCTTTTTGTCCTTGTTTTCTTTGTTCTTGTGTACAATCCTATTTTGACATCTTGAAGCATAGTGACCAATATTTCCACAAGTGAAGCATTTAAAAGGTAAGATATATTTGTACTTACTGGTACCTTTCTTCAACTTCCTTGTAAAGTTTGCTTCCAACTCCTCTGAACCATCACTATCCGAATCATCTTCTGCCTTAGTGGCTTTGAAGGATGTTTCTATTTTCTCCTTTTCTTTTCCAAATTTCCTCATTTCAAATGTGGTCAAAGTTCCAAATAGTTGTTCTTTAGTAAACTTCTTAGGATCATACACTTCCTCAATGGCTGAGACTTTATCACTGTAACTCTCCAGTAGAGTCATCCAAATCTTCTCCATCACATCTTCATCTGTCAGAGTGCCACCTTTATTTTTCACTTCGTTCACTGCAATATCAGCCCTCTAAAAATAGCTTGCAATATCTTCACCTTCTTCCTTTTTCAAGTTCTCATATCTGCCCTTGGCTGTTAGCTTATTTGACAATTTTCCTTCATAGAAATCTTCCAAAATTTTCCAAACTTCATAAGCAGTGCCCAAAGAAATAACTTTTGTTCACCCAGTCTTAGATAAAGCACTATTTTTAATTCTCCTCATAGGAAAAAATATCATCTGCAGAAGAAGGACCACTTGCCGGCTCAACATACTTTGTCTCAATAACTTTCCAAGTCTTGTAACCAAGAGAGATGAAGTAACCTCTCATCTGAACTTTCCAATCACTGTAGTTAGATCCATCAAACACAGGGATTGACAATTTGTGCACCATTGAATCTACCTCAAGCGGTTAAGCTCTTCTCCTAGGTACCAAAGCTTTGATGCAAATTGTTGAAAGGTCTAAGACAACTTAGAGGGGGGGGGTGAATCAGTTGTCACGAAACTCAAACAAAAATATCAAACATTTATCAACTTGACATCCACTTTATTTTGTTATTAAGTATGAACATGAAATGCAAATAACAAAAAGCAATATCAACACAAGAAACACTAGATTTATGTGGAAAACCCAATAAGGGAAAAACCATGGTGATGATTAACTTACAATATAAAGTAATAGCAAGACTGATTACAAAGAGGCTCACTACCCAAGAAAGAGGCTCACTGCCTATAGATAGGAACTGTCCAACAAGGAGGCTCACTACCTACAGAAAGGACTCACTATCCAGAAGGGAGGCTCACTACCTACAGATACAAAAGGATAACTTAAAATCCACCACAATAGATTACACACATCCACAACCTTGATCAAAAGATTACATACACCATCAGTTCACTGCTTTCAAGAGTCTAACACATTAAAGTATTGTTGCCTCAATTCACTTTCACACACTATGCTTCTCACACTTGTGGCATGTTCATTTCATACAATCCTTAACATCTCAACTTGTATTTATATCATCATCAACCTTAGAAACTTTCTCCAAGGTCAGCTACACATGCTTCATATTTCAAATTTAAACTAGGTCAGCAACTCAACATTCCCAAGGTGGAAGAGAATGAGACCGAACCAAATCAACACTTAACCAAGACCCAAAACAACATCTTAGATCAATCAGATGCTTCCTCAATTCCTTCGCATGATGTGTAGACACTAGGTCGACCAAACCTAATGAAAACACAAATGAAATTTGAAGTAGATGCTTCCACAATGAGAAGATAACATGTAGACCACATAACATGCTTCACCATACATTGGAACACATTTAAGATGCCTTTATATTCATCTGTAGTAAATGAAA
Organism: Sequoia sempervirens; assembly: GCA_007258455.2. Classification (NCBI taxonomy): domain Eukaryota; kingdom Viridiplantae; phylum Streptophyta; class Pinopsida; order Cupressales; family Cupressaceae; genus Sequoia; species Sequoia sempervirens. Next base: position 124,060 of record VDFB02061350.1, on the reverse strand, counting down.
CAACCTTCATACACAGAACACTTCTCATCATTCCATCTAGACTGTACAGACACAGACAAAAACTTTGAAACTCATCTTCTATAGCACCAAATAATGAACTCCTTTGATATAGCACAAATAACATCATTACAAGCCTTCTACCACATTCGCAAGACCAAAAACAAACCAACGGAGGACTGCAAAGCATAAACATTTCTCCCAATCCAAAAACAAACAAATCCACCAAACCAATTCACACATCGGTGAACACAACTTTCACTCTCCATCAACCCAGAAGCTACAAACCAAGATATATCACCCACAGATGTCCATAAACACCACTTCAGATCTGCACAAGCATAAGATCAAAACAAAATAAATGCAGAGGACATACTAGAGCACATTTGAACACACACAATTCTGTCTTCACTATTTCTCAAAAGCACTTGGTAATCCATCATGCCAGCACACCTGCAACACCATAAAGATAGCTCCATGTACTCACAACATCTCTACATTATCTCAACTATACATGCACAACCTGAAATCACTCAATTCCTTTCTTTTCAACCACCTATACTGTGTTGACATCAATGAAAATATTAATGAAAACACCACCATACTCTTTCATACTTGCAATAGGTCCCACCGGGATGGGACTCATTCGCCCAAAGTGGCAAATGGGTCCCATAGGGTCTCTTTTGCTAGCTGGGATGTCAGGGAGTGAATAATTTCATCATTTATGTTGTTCTAGTCAGGTCTTATATCAAAATAAGCCTCAGGATGCAAAATATGGTGTCATAGAGTCTATTAATGATGATGTAAATGGTAATTAGGGCTAGGGACACAAAATTGAATGTGAAAGTACACTTTACAACATTAAAATGAGGTCCACATAGCCTAGAAGGGCACAACATCCAATGTGAATGTGTAAAACACATTACAACACTAGATTAAAATTAGGTTTAATTTACAGGCCTTCTAAATTAATGTGAGAATGCAATTAAATACATTTTACAATCTTGAATTAGAGGAAAAATAGGTCCATTAGACTTAAATGCTTAATAAAAGTCTAGAAAAGTGTGAAAGTTATTTACAACACTTTACAACACCTTTACAAAACATCGATGAATGCATTTTATTCAGTTTGCAAGGGACCAAGCCTAATGTGAATGTGTTATCCACATTACAACAATAAATCATGGCAATATTAAGCCAAAATCACAAGGATGGACCAAACAAGATAGAAAAACTAGAAGGGTTACTTTTTTAGTGTCCACATTTAGCCCCCAATTTAGTGAGATGATGAACTTGCTTCAAACTCATAATAAAGTATACATTCAAGATGGGTCTAATCGTACCAATGTGGATGCTCTAGGATAACAAAGATGAAGGAAGCAATCAAGCCCCCAGTATCCAAGATCCTAAGTCAAACCAATATAAGTGCAAAAGGACACACACAAGGTGAATGATATGTAACAAAACAAGATACACGATCATGCAATGGCAATAAGCAAAAATAAAAAGGTGGATCAAGCTTTAACCATTTGTCTAACATGATGTGGATCAGATCTAGGCCGTTTGTCCAAAAAATGCATACTCACTTTGAGGTGATGAAACTATTGGCGTTAGCCAGGTGATAAGTTCTAAAAGGTGAGAAACATACACTCATGGCTAGTATGCACTCACACACACACGAGTGGCTATGGGGAAAGTCATGCCTTAGAATGGGCTTCCTGCTCAACCATACCAAAGTTATATCTCTTGATAAATTTAATAAGGTGCCACAAAAGAAAATGACTTTTTGAGCTTCATGAGACAAGCAAGACTTCGTATGCTTGAAACTCATAGACATTGTAAATGAAAAATAGTGTAAGATTTGTTCAAAGGGATTTTGCTTAGTTTTTGCAAGGTCTCTTTTTAGGGAACATTGTGCCTAATGCCTCCAAGAGAGGACAAGTCAAGGTGTCAGATCATTGCCAAATATGCAATGCCTCATTCACATCATGCCATGTCAGTAGATCATACACTCTTGGACGACATCAAACCCAATGACACCACCAAGAAGAGGACACATCACAAGAAAAAAGAAAAATCACGCCATGAATTTTTTCCAAAAGATGTCATCTATGTATGCCCCCACTTTAAAGTGGTTGCTACACCAACACTATGAGAAATTTCTTTAAAGTAGCCCATGATAAATGAAAGAAGACATGAGAGCCAACTTAGAAAGCCCTATTCCAAGTCATATGTTTCCAAATTGAGCTACATCATGAACAAGTACATCACATGCGATTCAACTTAAGGTATGTTGTCCACATCCCAAGCCTTCTCTTATATGTTCATGAAAGGTTAATGACTAACCAAAAGAGACAATGACAAGTGACATATGTGGATAAGACTACTTAACCCCTTGCCCCCTCTTAGTGCAGGACAAAGGTGAGCCTGAAATGAATGATGATATGGTGCTCCTTGCAATAGTGAGTATGTTATGATCCTACAACTATTACATGGAAAGGAGCAACAACTAATGTTATTTATTTTGATAAATAAACAAAGTTTCTGCTTGATACATATTTAATGAGATGTGTATCAATTTAGGATGTACCAAGGTTAAAGTTGTCTTGGAAGAATATTTTGTGATAGCATTGAAATTGGATGAAGGTTTTTTTGTGAGGGAAAATAACTAGGATCATTAGGCTTTATAGCATCACATCCTTTTCCAGGTTGCTTCAGAAGTTGAAAACGTCTTCCAAAAATTTTTGTCACATTTATTGGATTTGGTGGTTGTTCAATTTCCTCAAAGTTTGTCTTGGATGTTGTCTTTGCTTTCAAGGTGGTTGAAGTGGATGTTAACTCTTTTTCTCTTCCCTTTTTAGATTATTTTGTTATGATTATGTATTCCCCCATGGATGTAGAAATGAAATCAAAGGTTTTTGAAGCCTCTTCCAATAACTTTGTGGATTTTTCAATTTGCTTTTGTCGTTCTAGGTCATTTTGCTTGGTACTGATCATAACACATGTAACCTTTTTGTTTTGAGAAGTAGAATGTGACTTGTCATATACTCCTAACATTTTCTTCAAGGCTTCATTATTTTCAAAGCATTCCTTTGATGGTGGTAAATCCATGTTAAGCAATTCAGGTTGCTTTAGAGTGAGGTTGAATTTTGGTTTGCACATGATAGTGTTGATGTTTGCTTGCACCATTATACCTTCCCTATTAGGAGAGTTTTTAGAAGAACTACAAACTAGATGTTCATGATGGTGAATGTTTGGTTCTTCACTATTGACTTCATCGCAAGTAAAGGAATGATCCATGGTTGAATTTTCTTGCTTGGTAATGATTGTGTTTCTTTGTTCAATAATGTTTGCCTCATGATTCTCATCGATGGGATCTTGTAACATCATAATATATTCTTTACCAATAGGAGAGATATTAGGAGAGGGGGAAATTTTATTGTTTTCAATAATGTTAATCTTTTTCTCTAAGGTCTCATTCTCTTGTGCCATAATATTTACAATAGTAGGAGAGATTTTAGGAAAGTTAAAAATAATAGTTTCATCACATTTCATGGTTGGATTTGATAAAGTAGCTTCATAACTCATAGGAGAGGCATCAAGAGAAGGATAACTAGGAGTTTCATGGTTACCTATGATTGGACTTTTTTGTTAAAATAGGTCTTCCCAAATGGTAGGGGCACCAAGAAAGGGAGGAATAATATCTCATGAGTCTAAAGAAGGATATCTTCTAACACTAAACTATCTTCTTCATGTCTAGAGAAGATATTAGTAGAAGAAAGGGTTTGATTGTCATGATTATCTACATGTACATCCCCATGCACTATAATGTCTTCATGAGTAGGAGAGCTAGGATTGTCATAGTTCTCAAATATCAACATATCCTCCACACAAATGTGTTTGTCATGATCATTCACGATTGTATCCTTATTTACTAAAGCATTTTCACAAGTAGGGGAGGTGTTGGGAGATGAATGTAGACTAGGTAAAGTAGTGGCCATGATTTCAGCTTCGTGTGTGATAATGTATTTTCAAGGGGGAGGAGGAGGAAGGAAAGCAATAATTTCATGATCGTCAATGATTGTATTTTCTTTCACTAAGATACCTTCGTCACCAAGGGGAGAGATATTGGGAGAAGAACAATTATGATTATCATGATTATCGATGCTTGCATCCTCTTGTATCAAACCTTTAGTGGATGACCCTACTGAGAGGAAGTTCTTAAGGGATTCATCTAACATGTCTAAGTCATCACCACTAAAGGGATTGGATGATATGGTTTTTCTAAAGTTAAGCATTTTTTGAATTGATTCTTGTGATGTTTTTTAGTTTTTAGTTTTTTTTTTCTAATGAATCTGATCTAAGTGAACTATGAACTAATGTTGGAAATGAAAATTACAAAAATCTAATGCTATCCATAAGTGCCATGAATGTAAATAATGTTAATTCTAATGAATTTAATGTAATAGAAGCTATGCAAACTTAAAATGCAATGTAAAGACTTAGGATGAAATGCAATTTTCAGATTTCAAACAAGGTAATTTACTGATTACACTATGCAATGATTTGAAAATGAAATATTGTGAATGCAAATTTGAAATTAAGCTAGATTTAGTGAAATGCATGTAACAAGAACTTAACCAACTGATACAGTTAGTTAATGGAAGAAAAAAAAAGTGCAGAAATAGGGTTTTTAGTGTCGTGAAGGAAATTTCAGTGGTGGAAAGGGACTGGTTTGCCCAAGGTGGTGAATGAGTCCCAAGTGGGATTTGTTTTCAAAATTTTCAAAAATTTTCAATTATTTTTGATGATTTTTATGTTGTATTATGTGTAACCTAAGTGAAAATGCAGTTTTCAGATATTTTTCAATGATTTGAGATGCAAAAATGCAACCTATATGCACTTTCACTAATGCAAAAATTTAGAAACCCTAGATGCCAATTAACTAATGTAAATCCTAATGCAATGCTAATGCAAGCTAATACTAGGATGATGATGGAATCCAAATCAGAAAATAAGGTATTCTAAATGTAGGTTCACCAAAATATGGACAATGGAAATGGAATGCACAACTTCCTTGTTCACACCAAAAGGGGAATTTAAGGAAGAGGGATTCGATTTCACAATGCTCACACTCAAGAACAAACCCTTGAGATTCCAATGCAAAGGAGATTGAAATATGTCAAAGGTGATTTTCCTCAAGGCTGAAAATTGATAAAAGAGATTAACTAATAACACAAAACTTAGAAAATCTAAACTGTTTGAAAACACAGTGTGATATGCAAGAATATGCTAAATGACCTAGAAATGCAAACAAAACAAAACAAAAACCTGTAAAATAGAAAGTTTGCACCCAAAAAATGTGTAGAGGCTAGAATGAAGACTAGAAATGTTGTTGATCTTGAAATTTTGACCGACTAGAACTCATTCGCCATTCTGGGCGAATTAGTCCCAGATCTAGAAAACTATACTAAAGCCTATTTTAGGAAAATGGGTATCTGAATCCATAAAAATATTTGAAAAATAGGTACAGTGGGACTCATTCACCACTAATGGCGAATGATTCCACTTTGACTTTTTTGAAAACTCAAAAGTGGAACTTGTAGCTCTCGGTTTGCTCTTTCTATTCCTCTAGGCATCTGAATCTGAAACCCTGATTTTCGACACTGTAGGTGACTTTTTGTGAATATTTTGACCTTTCCAATAGGGAGATGACTCCAAAAAGGTTTGCAACCTATTCTTCAATCATCTCCAAGTCTTCAAAGTACCTAGACCTGCAATCACACAAAATGTTGGAGTCATATGTTGATTGTTAGGGAATAGGGGTTTGTCTTGGTCAAACCCCTTTGAGGTAATTAAACCAAAATGATGAAACAAGAAAATGAATCATGAATATGAAGTAATGCAATTAGAAACTTGCCATGATGATGGATATTGAATTGCTGCAATATTGGATGAAGAATCTACCCTTGAATGCCTCAAAATTGATCTTGATTGCTATCTTGATGCCCTTGTGAAGACTTAAAATGCTAAATCCTAGCTTGCTTGAATTGATATGGATAATGAATGAATGAAATAATTAATAGAAGTTTATTTATATAAGAAATCCACTCAAATTCCTATTAATTTGATCCCCAAGGCTGACATTGAAGAAATTAAACTTAAAACCTAATTTTTCCTGCTCAAACCCTGAAAATATCTCAAATGGGACTCATTTGTCGGTTGAATATCTAAGATACTGAGAGGGGGGGTGAATCAGTATCTTCTTAAATTTTTTGAACAAATACCATCCAAATAATCCAATGCATATAACAATAAAGATAAATAAGAGCATTAACAAAGCATGAAGTCATACAACACATGAACACCAAAATTTTTATGTGGAAAACCCAAAATGGGAAAAACCCCAGTGAGTGTTAGCTCACAATATAGTATAACTGGTTATAAGATATTACAAAATGGGGTGGATCACTGCCAAGACTAATTGTCCAAAATTAGAGGCTCAATACCTATAGAATTACAATGGCAAAATGGCTTATAGCCAAAAAATGAACTGATAATGTACACCTAAAAAAGTGTTGATTCAGTTCCAATGAAGCTCAGTAAAATAACTTGATACACTTCATCATATTCACACTTGTTTACATTCACATTCACTACACCATCATCTATTGCCCAGTCTTAAAAAATTGTCCAATATATATAGCTGATATCTTCACAAGCATCAATTAGGTCGACCTAATTAGATTCAACTCTTATTCATAAAAATAACCAATTATCGGCTACGAGTATTCACAAAATCTTTCCAAGAACAATTCAATTTCTCAACACACTACACCATGTTGGCACATATATTCGCAAGAAAAAATTAATTCACCAAATTACATCATCTATCCATTAGGTCGGCCAAAGATAGACTTAATAGAAAAATTACAACAAAATAATGTCGATACACCATACGAGCATCTAAACACATGGGATTCTGAGTGTAAATTCTTCCAACATCCATAAACCATTTCCCAAAACCGCACACAACAATAATCAATAGCAAAGAACTATAGACCAAAATATTAGAGAATGTAAACTGCATACCAAATCAGATTCTAGACCAAAATACTAGATCAAACTAAGACTTAATCTTGCAATTGCAACTCATATATCATGGTGACATCAATGACAATAGAATATAAAAATTATATGTTCTTCTTCATTCTTCCAACAATCTCCCCCTTTGTTATTGATGGCTTCATGTGCCCAAAAAGATAAATTTACAAAACTTCTTATGTACAACACTTCTCCCCCTATCACCACTATTTCATCATTCTTCACTTCCCCTTTGACATCAAAGATAAAGGGTGGCACAACAACAAAAAAAAAACAAGAGAAAAAAAAAATTAACTGGAGGATGGTGAGCCTTGAAGCTCCTTAAGAATTACTTGCCATGCAGATTTACCATTCTCCCAACTTTTATTTATAGTAATCAACATCCTGTTCAGAGATTCCAAATCCATCAGTCTCCCCTCTGATTCATTTGGAGTAGTAGGAGTCAGGTTTATTTTTCCAAATTTCTCTGTACTTTCCAAGGCATTGGCAACCAGGGTGTACACCATTCTCACAAGGTCACCTAATTGACCAAATTTTCTGATGATTTCTTCCTTTTGCTTTTGTAAAATAAAGAATTTATCTTTATGAGAAGAGATAGCATTCTAGGTTGACCTGTCTCTATCCTTGGATGCGTTGTAAGTACTAGAGACAATAGTCAATTGGGACTCAATGGAGTTCATAACTTTTTTAATGCTTTGAGTGGCATCCAGCCACTTCAAACAAAAAGAAAAGAGAACATTAGCTTTTGTCTCACAGAGTTTCACAACTTCCAAATTTTTCTCAACATCAGTGTGTGCCAAGACACACTTGTCATGAAATACCAACAACCTTTTCTCTACCAGCTTCTCCTCAACCTCTTATTTATTTTTCTCTCCAAGACTGGAGGCATATTCCTTAAAGGAGTCCAATAACAATCTCATATTTTCTACTAAAGTGAGAGATGTATCAATTGATGCACTGGTTGTCATTTCCTACAATTCCTTAAGAGCATCTTCAATCATTTTTGTTCCTTTCTGGTGTGACTCCAAAATCTCTCTTCTATCGGATGCATGAATTGCATCACCTAGCACCATCTTATGCATAGGAGAAATTTTATCGAAGTCCACGTAGCCTTGAATCATAGGAAATTGCAAAAGATCTAGAGGAATCACTAACTGGAATCTAATTTTCTTGCATAGCAAGCCCTTTAACACATCATCACCGGAGGAGGATTCTCTAGATCTCTGAGATTCTACAACCTGATTTAGAATTTCTTCATTCTTCCCAGATTCCTCATTTTTATCTTCTCCATTATTATTCTCTTCTTCTTCTCTTCTTGTTTCTCCTTTTCTTCTTGTTTCTCCTCTTCTTTTTCTTCTTTGCCCTTTTTATCTTCATCCTTGTCTTCATCCCTGTTGCCTTCATTATCATTTCCCTCATTTTCACCTTCATATTTCTCTTCCTCAACATTATCATTTCCATCATTATCCTTTTCTCCTTCAGTGTGCTCCGGAGGAGCATTATCATGCTTTTCAGGCTCAACTTCACCTTCATTCTATTTCTTCATTTCTGGAGGATCATTTTCCACACTTGCACCATTCTCAACATCAATGTCTTCAAAAATACCTGCATTACCTATATGAAGAGGAATAATTTCCTCAAATTTTTTAGCAAAAACATCTTCATCTGTCTTAAGCATGCTATATTTCTCTGTTGTATCCCAGATCACTTATACAGTTTCCTTCCTAATCTTCTTTATTTTCTTTTTATCCCTAGTCATTAGAATGTTAACCCTTTTATTCATCTGAAACATATCTGCACATATCTTTTTTAGAGTTTCCAGATCATCTGGGGTTAGAGAAGACCCAATTTTTTCAAATGCATTATTCTTGATTTTCTCTTTAAGTTCAATAGCCTTCGATCTCCTTTTCATCAGGGTAGCCCACATTTTCTCAGGTACATCTTTCTTCACATCATCCTACTGAATTTCCAAGATGATAACATATTGAATGACAACTAAAAGCAATGTTTTCTTATCCTCTTTTCCAACATGATCATAATATTATGTTGTAGGCTTTAGTATGTTTTCAAAATGTAACAAATAATTGAGTGTTGCCTCTAATTTGAAATGGGGACCAGAAATTACCAGAATGTCCTTTTGTTCTCCTTGGTCTAGTGAGGCTTCTTCAGACACCTTGGTTTTCTTTGACTCTAGTTTGGTGTGTACATGAACACCAAAATCCTATTCTTCCACTTCATCAGAAGATGAAAAAACATGCACTCTCTTAGAACTAATACCAGCTTCCTTAGAAGCACCTTCACTAGAGGATAAACTTCCTCTTCTTTTCCTTACCAATTTTGCAGTAGGATCCTCTTCCTCTTCATCTTGATCATCTGTGACGCTAAGATTTTTCTCCCTTGTAGCTTTTTCTTTCTTTCCTCTTTTCCCAGGGGTCACTAGAGGAGTTTCTTTCCTTTTCCTAGATCTAGTAGTAGGTCTGGAGGAAATTGGGCCTTTACCTTTATCAACAATACTGGGTTCAACTTTTACTGTAGGAGTTGCAGAGGGTTTAGGAGTAGTCCTGTTGGATCTCCTTAGACCTGATGATTCTCCCTCCAACTCTTCTCTCTAAGCCTTTCCGAGTGCAATCTGCTCATCAATGAATCTAGCTTCTCTAAGCTTCTTTTCCACGTTCTTTCTTATTATTGGCTTCTTGTGCTCCATGTGTTCCTCCATAGAGTTTTTTGCATAAGTGTCAATTCTGGGTTCATTGGGATCCTTTCAACTTTTCAGCAACATTTGTACATAACCCTTAGCTTCATCTTATGTAATCTCATATCCCAATGGCAGAATCCATATGATCCAACGTACAACTACTTCAATCATGCATTCATCAAAGGAAACATGAAATATTATGTCATTTTTATATTTCTCAACAATTTTCCTTAGAATCCTCTCTCTCTCATTCATGTTACTCTTAAATACAACAAAGAATGTTGTTAGAGCATTATCTCTGTTCTTCAGATCACCCATATTGTGTAAGTGATAAAAAATATGATGTGCCATAGGTCTAGATGTATCCCAAAAAAACATATCATCCCTTCTAGGAAAAAGTAGAATAATAGACACATAATCAAAGAACCAAATTTAAATGCATACTTCTTTTCTTTGGTCGAATTTAAATTTTCAAGCAACTATTGTCGGAGAAGCTGTTAGAAGAGTAATCTTTACTTGGTAAAGTTTATTCTTTAATTATAATTATTTATTAAGTTGTAGGAATATTCTAAAGGAATCCCTACAAGTCTTTTGTCTTTTTTTTTCATCTCACACATGTGTGAGGATGGCTTATTTTTAATTCTTTTATTAAGGAATATTTTTAACCACCTCCTTAAGAGGTGACACTTTGCACACACATAGATGAATGGTGGAATTCATTGAGTTGGGAGTTACATTCTAACTCCTCCTTCTCACCTCTACTTATTGAGGTGCCTCTCCTCTCATTCTTCAAGATTCAAGCAAGCAAGCTAAGGCTGAAGCTCTCTCTCTCTCTCTCTCTGTCTCTCTTTGTATTATTCTTTAGGAATTTTGCCTCCATTCATAATATTGGGGTTTTTTCTTGTTTTTTCCCCTTAACAAATTCTTGTGTCTCTCTTGCTTTGATGGTGCTTGGTTTTGCTTCTTCAATCTATTTGGTAATATCTTTCCTTCAAACAATTGCTCATTTATTAGTTCTTTCCATTGCTCTTTTCTATTTCCTTTCATGGTATCAGAGCTTGTTATTACTAATTGCATGAGCTATATTGTTGAAGGTTTACCAAGTTTTTAAGCACACCATTGGAGGCACTCAAAGAGAAAAAGAGAAGAGCCAAAAGTTTGATCTTGTTTCTTGTTTATAATATTTTTTTAACCCTTGAGCAAGATTTCTTATCTAAATATTTCTAAGTTTTTCAAATTTCAAATATGTGCAGGTTTCTATAATTGTTATAGATTTCAAATAATTTTTTAAATCTACAAGCATTTACAACAAGTTTTTTTAGAAAACGCAATAAGGGTTTATCTTGTTTTCCAAATTTCAGTTCATAATTTTTTAAACTTTTGTGCATGTTTTTTTATCTTAAGTTTTCTAAGCATTTTTCTAAATATTAGTTTAAATATGGAAAAATCTATTATTTCTACATTGAAATTTGCATGTTCAAAGTTTCTTAAAAAAATCATTTTTTTTTTTGGGCTCTAGCCCTATTTTAAGTCAGATTTATTCTTTAATAAATCTAAAATCAAATTTTAAATTAAATCTATCTTTTTTAATTCAAACCTTTTTTTTTATATACATAATACCTATTTAAAAATAAAAATAAAAATAAATCAAAACTTTTTAAGAGTTTCATATTTTTTTTCTCAAAATAAACAATAATAAAACAAACCCTTGAAGGGTTCTTTGCAGGTCTGTGTGAGGCTCTCCTCTCAGCCTCTGTGCTCACACTGCCAAGCCCAAGGCCCCACTTCGCCTCTGTTAGTAGTCATAGTCTATGTTCATTCTTACTTGCCCTGCTTCACCGCTTCATAATTCTTCATTTAAAATCCTTTTAACCCGCCTCTCCTTCGCTTTGCCCAACCAAAATCGTGCTTTTGATTCTCTTTTAAAATTCTTTCTTTGCTCACTTTTGAAGCATTCACAAAATTTTTTATTATTCCCTGCAAAGATTCGATACTTTTATAAATATTCTTTAAAACCAAATTCAATTTAAGTATTTTCTTATTTCTCATGTGGTAATTCTTAAGTTTTAAGTTTTTATTAAAAAGGATCTTTTTAAATGCTTTCATTTATGTATAAAAGCTTGTTTTGTTTTTTTTAATATGTAAAGATTAGTATCTTTTAATAAACAAATCAAATTTATTTATTTTTTATACATACCTTTTTAAATATTAATATTACATTATTAATATTACATTTTTTAAATTTAACCCTTTTTTAATTACTTTCACAATATATATGTGAATTTTTTTTTATTTCAAAATTATAGTTTGTTATATTTTAATACAAAATAAGTAAATAGAGATTTTTTTTAGATTTAATTCAATTAAGAGTTTTTTTAAGCAAATATTTAAAGTAGTCATTATTTTTATCATAAAGTTGTGATTTTTTTATTACAATCATGTTTACTTTAATTCCTGAAATTAAGTTGAATTCTTCTAACTATCATTCTTGGAAAACTCATATATGCTTTATTTTTCGATTTAAACATATTTTAGATGTAGCTACAATTCCTAAATCTAAGCTAGGTTTGTCTGCATCCAAAGATGAAATCAAAAAATGGAATCTCAAAAATGAAGAAGCCCTTGGCCTCATAGGTATCTCCATGTCACCCAAACTTTATGTTCACATTGGGACATGTACAACTGCCTATGAAGCATGGGACAAACTCAAAACAATTTATAATAGTACAAATGAATCAAGAAAAATTCAAATTGAAGATCAACTTGAAGATCTGAGGTATTCTGATTTTAAATCCATGGATGGATTTTTGCTTCATTCTTTATTGCTTTAAGCATGGGTAACATTCTGGTATCACGGAGTCCGGTAACAACCCTAATTGCTTCCTTAGTTATCAAATGAGGGATATCAGTCCACCAAAATTATCATGCATTCTTTTGAGAACATGCTTCACATATTTATCATCAACCACAACTGAAATTAGGAAAGTAGTTCCATCTATCCAATTTCTTTGTAACAATATTTGAGTATTCAATTTTCACCAAGAAATTATCTCCAGTGAGCTCATTCTACCAAATATCTATCAATTTGTTGTGATTGAATTCTTCTATTTTTACTCAAATGAACATTCTTGTTTCCTCGGTCAACATAATCCCATGAGGGATTGATGAGAATGCGCCTACAGGGTCATCTTCGAAGACCTTCATAGAATATTTCCTATACGATGGTCTAGGTCTTTCTGAAAATTTAACAACTACAAGGGTTGCAATTCTTCACAATTTTGAACTTAACCAATTCAAAAAGATGATTCACACAAACCCACAACTGCACAAAAAAGTAAACTACCTTTTTCTTCACGAAGAACCAGAACTAGGGTTTGCACAACTCGAACTCCAAATCACCTCAAGAATGCTAAAATGGTCTTCAATTTCTTCAAATGAACAAGTGATTAAAATATCTTACACATTTACTTTATAAAACAATAGTCTTCCCTAATTCACATTAAATGCAGTCGATTTCAAAAAGCTTCTAAATTTCTTTTCTTCTCTACATAGAGAAATCCTAATTTTCTCTGCAAATGACCTTGACTTCATATTTTCTTCCATTTCCACTTGCATAATATCCAAATAATAATTTATTACAACATATCCTCATGCCAAAGACTGACAAGCCAAATATCAGGTGGTTCAAATAATTTTTTGTTAAGGCTCCCCCTAACCCTAATAGGTCTAATTCCTGGAGGAATTGTCTATACCAGATGAGGGCACAGACACATATGATGTTTCAGGCTCTTATTTCTTCCTCCACATATTATTCATTTCTTGCTTAACCTCATTCTTGTTGATTTTCTTCACTGGTTCATTCTTTTCTACTAGATCAGTCTGCTTACCCTTTTTACTTCTACAAACTCTTGAGATATGTCCTGGTTTATTGCAATTATAGCAAACAACATTTTCCTGATTAGATTTTCCTCCATTGACTCTTGACCAACACTGATTAGCTTTGTGTCCAAATTTTTTGCATGTATAGCAGTAAGCATTAAAGGGTTGATTCATTCTTCCTCCATTAGACCAATTCGCCATCTGATTTTTGCATTCACTAGATTTATGTCCTAATCTTTTGCATGCAAAACATTGACTAGAAAATGAAATAGGAAATTGATTCATCCTACTCCTACACTTTATTGTCATGTGACCAAATTTGTTACATGTAAAGAAAACACCATTGAAAGATGGATACCTTTGTGCATTAGGCTGTCTCACAGGAAGTTTCCTAGTAAAGTTCCTAGACTTTCCTTTATTCTGAGTCTTCTGATTATCCTTAGAGTTTTCACTTCCTTCCATTCCCAAGCCACCTTTGTCTTTACTTGGTTTCTGCCCTGAAATCAACTCATCAAGCTTGTCTGAGTTGGATTTGAAATTATTTTTATGGAGTTTCACTTTCTTCAGATCTACTTTTAGATTCACCACTTCTTGTTCAAGCTTAGTGCACTCAACATACTTGCTTTGTACCATTTTGTTCATACATTCTTCAATTCTTTTCTTCTCTTCTACTTGCACCTTCAAACTGGTAATTTCTTGATTAGCCTGCTTCAACTGATCAATTACTTCCCTATTCCTTTCTTTAAACTTCTTTAATTGCTCTTTTAATTTTTGAACACATTCATTTGCATCTTCAAGATTTTCTTTCAAATCTCTATTTTCACTTTCAACTTTGTCAAAATCCTTAAGTGCAGCCTGAAGCTCTTCTCTATCATTCATTTCTTCCATCTTTAGGATCTCCCTCAAGCTGTTAGGCTTCTCTGGAGGAACCAAGCTCTGATACCAATTGCTGAATATCCAAGATATTGAGAGGGGGGTGAATCAATATCTTCTTAATTTTTTTGAACAAATACCATCCAAATACTCCAATGCATATAAGAGTAAAGATAAATAAGAGCATTAACAGAGTATGAAGTGACACAACACATGAACACCACAATTTTTTCGTGGAAAACCCAAAATGTGGAAAAACACGGTGAGTGTTATCTCACAATATAGTATAACCGGTTATAAGATATTACAAAATGGGGCGGCTCATTGCCAGGATTCACTGTCCAAAATTAGAGGCTCACTGCCTACAAAATTACAATGACAAAATGGCTTACACCCAGAAAATGAACTGATAATGTACACCTAACAAGTGTCGATTTAGTTCCAATGAAGCTCAGTAAACTGACTTGACATACTTCATTATATTTTCACTTCTTTACATTCACATTCACTACACCATCATCTATTTCCCAATCTTCAAAAATTGTCCAATATATATAGCTGATATCTTCGTGAGCATCAATTAGGTTAGCTGAATTAGATGCAACTCTTATTCATCAAAAATACCAATTGTCAGCTACAAGTATTCACAAAATATTTCCAAAAATAATTCAATCACTCATGACACTACACCATGTCGGTACATATATCCACAAGATAAAATTAATTCACCATTACATCATCTATCCATTAGGTTGGCCAAAGATAAACCTAACAACAAAATTGCAACAACAGAATAATGCTGATACACCATATGAGCATCTAAACACATGAGATTCTAAGTGTATGTGCTCCCAACATCCATAAAAATTTTGCAAAACCACACACAACAATAATCAATAACAAAGAACTACGAACCAAAATACCAAAGGATGTAAACTGCATACCGGATCAGATTCCAGATGAAAATACTGGATCAAGCTAAGACTTAATCTTGCAGTTGCAACTCATATATCATGGTGACATCAATGACAAAAAACAAAAAAATGAGATATTCTTTTTCATTCTTCCAACATCGCCATTTTGGGTGAATGGGTCCCACCTGGATGGGACTCATTCAACCAAAGTGGTGAATGGGTCCCACATGGGCTCTTTTGCTAGCTGGGATGTTGAGGAGTGAATAATTTCATCTTTTATGCTATTGTAGTTAGGTCTTTGATCAAAATAAGCCTCAAGATTTAGAATATGGGGTCATAGGGGCCTATTAATGATGATGTAAGGGGTAATTAGGGCTAGGGACACAAAGTTTAATGTGAAAGTACACTTTACAACATTAAAATGAGGTCCAAATAGCCTAGAAGGGCACAACATCCAATGTGAATATGTAAAACACATTACAACACTAGATTAAAATTAGGTTTAATTTATAATCCTTCTAGATTAATGTGAGAATGCAATTAAATACATTTTACAATATTGAATTAGAGGAAAAATAGGTCCATTAGACATAAATGGTTAATAAAAGTCTAGAAAAGTGTGAAAGTTATTTACAACACTTTACAACACCTTTACAAAACATCGATGAATGCATTTTATTCAGTTTGCAAGGGCCCAAGACCTAATGTGAATGTGTTATCCACATTACAACATTAAATCAAGGCAATATTAATCCAAAATCACAAGGAGGGCCCAAACGAGATAATAAAAGTAGAATGGTTACTTTTTCAGTGTCCACATATCTGATGATGAATCTGACTATGGAGATGATGAGGATAGTGAATGCTTGTTCATGGCTATAAAAGTTGAATCTAATTATGCTAACTCTAAGAGATGTGTAAAGGAAAGTGCTCCGAAAGCAGGTCATGGTGACTTTTCTTCATGCTAGAAGGAGGAAGAACTACTAGATTACTGATAGTGGATGCTCAAATCATATGACCGGTGACAAAAGTAAGTTTGTTAAACTTGAGAAATATGAAGGAGGTCTAGTTAAGTTGGTGATGATACATCTGCTAAGATATGTGGAAAAGGTTCAATCAATTTTGATGGCAAGCATAATACAAATGATCTTCTTTATGTTAAGGGGTTAAGGCATAATATTTTGAGTGTTGGAAAAATGTGTAGAAAAGGCTATAATCTTATGTTTCAAGATGATGGGTGTGAGATTAGAACAAGCTCTAAAACTGTGGTTGATGGTAGAAGAAGGACACATGGAATTTTTTATCAACTTAAAGATGTTGATGGTCATTGCTTTATGACTCAAATTAATGAAAGTTGGCTATGGCATAGAAGGATGTGTCATATAAGTTTTGATTTCCTAGTGAGGATCAATTCAGTTCAAGTTGTGAGAGATCTGCCAATGATTACAAATGTTGTTTGCAAGGAATTCCAAATTGGGAAGCAAGAAAGAATAAGTGTCAGAGTCAAAGAATAATATACTACTAGATTATTGGAGTTGGTGCATACAGACCTTTGTGGTCCTACTAGAGTAAGAAGTCTTCAAGGTGATAGGTATTTCATGCTATTGATTGATGATTATTCTAGAATGGCATGGGTTACTTTTCTCAAATAAAAAACAAAATCTCTAGATAAGTTTAAAGCATTCAAAGTTATGGTTAAGAATGAAATGGATATACAAATCAAGTGTTTGAGGTCTAACAGAGGTGGAGAGTTCACCTCCAATGAGCTTAATATTTTTTGTGAGAATCATGGGATAAAGAGGCATTTATCTACCCCTAGGACTCCTCAGTAGAATGGAATGGTTCAAAGGAAAAATATGTCTGTTCAAGAAGATACAATAACAATGATGAAAGAGGAAAACTTACTAGAAGTCTACTGGAGAGAAGCAATTCATATTGCTATCTATATTCATAATAGAGTTCAAGAAAGAACAAACTGTGCAAAGACTCCCTATGAATTATGTTATGGAAGAATTCCTACTATCAAATACTTCAAAGTGTTTGGAAGCAAATGTTATATCAGAAAAGATGAATAAAAACTAGGAAATTTTGATACAAGATCTGATGAAGGTATCTTCCTTGGATATTCTTCAAGAAGCAAAGCTTATCGATGCTACAACAAGAGGTTGAAGAAGATTATGGAAAGTGAAAATGTCAAAGTGGATGAATACTTATAGAATAATTCTATGGTGATAGATAGATATGAATTAGATGAGTCCTCTTGTAGAGAAAATAGCATAGATGAAGGTAAGGAGAAAGAAATTCATATTGAAGAGGAAGAAGCTCTGAAAAGGATACATAAGACTCCAAAGTATGTGCAGAAGAATCATTCTAAAGATCATATCATTGGTGACAAAAAAAAAAGATGTGTTGACAAGGAGAAAAGCTACTATGTCTGAAGAACAGGTAAATCTATGTTTACTTTCTAAATTTGAACCTAAAACAGTGATTGAAGTATGCAAGGATGAGTATTGGATCAAGGCTATGTAAGAAGAACAAATGCAGGTTGAGAAAAATTAGACTTGGGAGCTTGTTCCAAGACTGACAAACAAGAATGTGATTGGAACTAATTGGGTATTCTAGAACAAACTAAATGAGAATGGAGAAGTGGTAAAAAACAAGCCAAGGGTTGTGTGTAAGGGCTACTCACAAGTAGAAGGAATAGAAATTGAGGATACATTTGCTTCAATGGAAAGAATGGAAGCTATTAATATATTTTTGGCTTTTTCAACACAAAGATTTCAAGGTTTATCAAATGGATGTGAAGTATGCATTCTTGAATGGTGAGTTGGAAGAAGTATACATTAAAAAAAACATAAGGATTTCATTTATCAGACAAACCAGATATGGTTTTTAGATTGAAGAAGAATATTTATGGATTGAAGCAAGCTCCCAGAGCTTGGTATGGAAGGTTGGATAGGTACTTGATACAACAAGGATTCAACAAAGCTATCATAGATAGTAATCTTTATTTCAAAGTTGAAAAATATCAAATCCTAATTGTGGTTATATATGCTGATGATATAATCTTTGGAGGCAATGAAAATATGTGTAAGATATTTGTAGAAGAGATGAAAAAGGAGTTTGATATGCCTATGTTTGGGGAGATGAATTTATTCCTTGGGTTGTGTAAGGTAGGGGGACCAACCACACCAAGGCTCCAGGTCATAGAGAACCAAGAGTAGAGGGCTACCCTATCTTACCTCAAGCTATAGGTGTTTAAGGAAAGGATAGAGAATGAAGAGCACTCTCAAGTGCTTCTCTCACTCTACAAATCCAAAAACCTAAATGGGGCTAGATGAACTAGTTTCTAGAATCCAAACTACACCTCAAACAACTCTTTGCCTGAGGAAGATAGTGCGGGTCAAGGATGATAGCACAATGCATTGGCGTCTCTCTGGTGCCCTGGTGTTTGTACAACCATAAAGTGAAAAGTGCAATGTAAAACACCAAAAAGCCTACTAACGGTCTAGCTAGCTAAGTTTAACAAAATGAACATAATGATAAAGTAGGAGAAATAACTATATAAATGTTAAAAAGATGGATGAAAGTAAGGGTAACGAAGATCAATTCACTGAGGCTCTAGTTTACCAGTGAGCTCCAAACACACGTTCACCTACACACAACCAAGAGAGGGAAAAATGTTAGGCTGTATAGGGGTTTTCCTCAGTCAAACCCCCACTTTGGTGTTTCCACCTCCATGGATAGCTAGGAAAGCCATAGAGTAGAAAATATGATAAAGGAAAGAAGAATATCGAACACTACAAAAGATACAATGCTACTCTATGAAACCACAACAAGAAAGGAATGTGAAGCAATACCACCTCCACCCAAAGGCTCTCAAGGCCAATGAAGGGAGAATGCAAGACAATGAGCTTGGAAAAGTTGACATGGTCGCATCGGTGATGAAGGGAGGTCTCATAAGACTCCAAACTCATAGCTTCTATGGTAGCACAACATGTACGAAAATGAAGTTGATAGAGTAACAAGTTGATTTAATGGTCAATGGAATTGTATGAAAGTGCTCAAGAGATCAAGTGAATGAGATAGATTGCTAAAGTGTTGCTAAAGAGATGGAATGAATGAGCAAGATAGGCATTTCAAGATCAAAATGGGAGGGAAAGAGTCATTTTTGGGTTGACTGGTTGAAACAGAGGCATTACACTTCATGCCCAATGGAGAACGTAACGTCCTTGCAAACACCAAAGGCAGGAATTTGTTAGGGATGACATTGCACCATGCAGATGTTTGCACATTACACTTGCATCCCCAATAAAAATTCCCCCACCGACGCACATGAAAAATTCCAAGTAGATGGAAGGTAGGTGAGTGATGTGGAATTTCACATTCAGGTTTTATTTTCTAAGGTGGAGGGATGCAAAATGGGAATTTACACAAGGGGTGCAAATTCGCTCCTATGAATTTTTCCCCCACTTTAGTGAGCATGAGTGTCAATGAGTGTTCAGTAAAGTAGATCGAAGAGTTTAGAGATGTATACCTGAACCATCGAGGAAGTAGACCATGATCTGGTGATCTCAAAAATTGAGGGCAGGAAAATATCTCCACAGGTACTCTCTCTTGAGGAGGTTTGAACAAAGGACTCTATAGCTTCTCAAAACTACAAAGTTGAAAAAAGTACACCGAAGTTCCACAGACCAACGATGGAAAAATATCGTAGGATGCAAGCATTTCATAGGCCCTCAGACCTACAAAGAAGGCACCCCCCAGATACTCTCTCCTGAAGGAAGCCTAGCGTAAGGGGACTCCACAGAGTCAGAATGAAAAATATGTTCACAGGCGCACCTGCAAAGAAATATGCTAATCCATAGATAAAACATGTTAGAAAAAAAAAGTAGCCATGCAAGAAAACATAAAGATAGTAAAAAAATTAAAGGAAGATCTTTCAAAGGGGAACCCTTCAAAAGAAAAGGGGTCCACTCAAGGGACACACTGTTTGAAAGTGAGAGAGCATTTTTCACAAATCAATTCAACATCAAGGAATCCTTTCGAAAGATGTTCACTTCATCAACGAATTCAAAAGGAAGAAAATTCCCCCTTGCGATGGGAAGGTTGAGGCCTCTCCCGCAAGAAAAGATGCTCCCTCCTCAGAGGAAATTTTTTCAAGTTTTTTCTTTGCAAACCCATGATGAAGGAAACATGTTTCGCAAGGGGTCCTTATTGAGAATGAGATTTAAAAAAATGATTTGAAAGGATTTTTGAAAAAATATTCGTTGGCCACCGAATGTGTTTTTTGGAAAATTGAAGTTGACATGATAGCCCCCCTTAGGATGGTGCATGTTGAACACAGAGGCACGTGAAATCCTAAGGAGAGGAAAGCAAGAATGAAAAAGTGATGTTGTGGATCGCCAAGACATAGAGAGATGTCACTGTGGTAATGTTGTCACACACAGGAGGGACAACACATAGGTACCACAACATCACGAAGCAAGCATGAAAGAGAAAGAATGTAAAGAAAAATAGTAACATTATGAACAAGAGACACAAGGATGATCTGATATTTTGAGGTCAAAGCTACTCATAAATATGTATAAGTATAATAATAGTATATTTAATGAACTGTCATCAACCCCCTGCTGTATCATACCATATGAAGACTATACGAGAAGACAAAGTAAAAATACAAAATTTGGTCAAGATGGAAGGGAAGCCTAAATTCCCCCAAAACTTTACATTGTCCCAAATTTGTTGAAAATCAATACACATAACAAAGGAAGAATGATGCAAAAAATAGAGGAAGTTGTAGAACACATAATCACTCCTATATCCAAGCACCTACGGGGGTGACAAGGGTCATCCAGGAACACATAACACAAGGACAAGGGAACACAAAAACACTACACTATAGATACAGAAGAGGTTCCCCCTAATAGTCATCAACCAAGAGGTCATTGGCCTCCCAATCTAGATCATTATACGGGGAAGGTGGAAGAGCTTGCAAGGGCAAAATATCAAGGGGGGAACCCTCCGACCCTCCCACAACAAAATCCAAGGAAGAAGGCCCCACGATGTCTTCTTCACTTGGTTCTTGTGGAGCAAAGGTCAGTGACTTCACGAATATTGGTGATAGGGATGAGACCTCATCCAAAGAGTTAAACATGCACTTAAGAGGAGTGCCATGTGTTACATCAATGGACAACGAAGGTGACATCCGAGATTCACTGCTAGGATCACCGAGTGACTTGGGAGTAGTGACAAACTTAGGGGATGCCAAAACTACCTCCATCACTAGGATGACACATGCTAACAAAAGACCACCCTCTGAAGAAGGTGGACTCCTCTTACACCCTCATTGCTAGCAGGGCCAACCTGAATCTTCTGATTCATCAGAGGATGCGAGTTTCCCATGGATGAGGTAGAAGGTTTGAAGGATGAGGAGAAAACCATGACAGACACCATTGAGTTGTTCGACATGTCCACAGGCTTTGAGAATTGCAAGATGTTCAGAAGGGACATCAAGAGAGGGGGATCGACTGACAAAGCAATAAATACCTTCACCTTTTTAGGGTTGGGGGTGTTTATGCTCGCAATAGGAGCCAAATGCAACATTGAGGCTAACTGAACTGAAGTGGAGGGGGTGAGAAAGGAAGACACCATAGTAGGTCCTAAAATAGTGGTGGTCGACTCCCCTACCTTCCTCTTAAGAGTGTCCTGCTCAGTCGCTAGAGCCTTTCATCAGTCATTGCACTCACGCTCAAGGAAGTTCCTGCAACTCCAGGAGCTATAGGCCAGGAGCTGGGATGGAACAAAAGGATCTTGCTCGACCATAAGAGTTTCCATCAAAACTATTTTCGATGGAGAGAGAGACTCCTAGATGCAATCAAGAGGGAGAGACTGAGAGGAGGTTGGAGTAACAGTTGGGGGAGTCAGCTCTAATGCCTGGATGATAGAGCTCTTCCCATTCATTGCTTTGGGAGTAGGAGTGGTAGGAGGCCTCAGAGGCTGAGACATAGAGGATTCCCCATGGGGACCCTTCTTTCTACCATACAGGTAGGGCCAAGGTCCAGGGGGAAAGTAGGAAGGTTAGATATCTAAATCTTGGCTTTACGCTAAGTAGGTACCATTAGACTTCTTATGCAAAATCCAAGAGTAGCCATCCAAAACTCCTCTTCAAAAAGGGGGGCATAAGTGGCACCCTCGGGATGGGAAAGCCTCTCCTTTCCCTTTTGAGAGGAGGGGGCAGCTTTCTGCTACACTACCGAAGGGTCACTTTTGGCTATGCTTTTCCCTCAATTTTGTACTTTACATAGTTTCGATAAAGAACGTTCATTCTAGGGGGAAGCAAACTAACCAGAGCAAGCCAAAAATGATGTAATTAATACCCCCATGGGGTACCAATGGTTGATATCCAGTGTAATTAATGACGTGCACAACACCTTCATGAGAGAACTTTAAACATTTGTGAATAAAGGAAGCAATTTTGTTCATGGAAGCTAGCCATGGAATGCCCAACTTCACCCTCAATAGATCACACTCCAGAATAATGTCAAAACCTGTATCCACAACCCTAGGTCCAACTAGGATGGAAAGATTTATAGAGCCATATGGCTTAAGAGAGAGACCATTGTGTGTACATATGGTAGACTTAGTTTATTAATATTCCTCCCTATGTAATGAATTTAACCATAACATATCCTTCGTAATAACATTTACTTGGCTTGCGGGGTCAACTAAGACCCCTGTCACGATGTTCCCATTGAGGTGAGTAGGAATGCATAGAGGAGAGGGATTATTATTCAAGGGAAAGTCTTTTAAGGTGAAAGCCACATCTGGTGAAATAGTCACAGGTTGCGGAGTAATCAAAACCATATTAATATACGTCGAGGGTTGAGGAGAAGCATTAGAGGGGTCAATAATCAAGTTCACAAAATGGGACGAGAATGGGTTCGTGTAAATTTGCAACTCACTATTGGCCTTCACTACTGAATTATTCATGTTTTGTTTCTTCCCATTGAGACAAATGGTACTACCTTTGATGTGATCTTGTATCTCATGATGCGGGCACGTGGAACGCTCAATATCATGCCCATTAATGTGTGATGGTACTAGAAAAAAGAATTTGCATCATACCAATCAGGATAAGGTTCCTTTAGAGGTCTGTGGCTTTCCAAAGTTATGATCTTATCCTTCAACAACATTTGTAGAATTGAAGAATAAGATTTTTCTAACTTCATAAACTTCTTATTGCGTCTAAGGTCGTGATTGTTAGTTAGGGTGAATACATTCACAACAGCCTTTCCTTTTCCTAAGATGGACACAATAGAATTTCCTTCTGAATGGGAGAATGGGGAAGATCCCCAAAACTGAACTACCATTTGTTGATAGTCTCGCAATGTGACACATAGATGTGGAAAGGAAGGGTATTTCATTAGGGAAAACTTCTCTTGCCATGCTCACTGTATGTTTCCTTTGAAAACCTTTTACACATTAGAGTCGGGTAGTGGGTACGAGATCTATGAAAAGAGCGCTTGGTATCATGCAATGAAGTCAGTTATCTTCTCATTATCTCACTGTTTACATTGGACAAGATCCGAGAGGGTCATCTTCAAACCGATGTTAGCCTGAAACTGGTGGAGAAACTGATTGAAAAGCTGATCAAATAAGAATATGAAATTATCAGGCAAGGAACATGTTGATGGTGTTTTCTGTACAACAACAACTCAGACAAAATATAATATCCTATCTCTCTTGGGAGGTAAATCTCCATCAGCAAGCCTCAAGAGATAACCCCAAGGTCTCTAGTGTCAGGTCTTGACAATGCAAAACATCTCAGTGATAATATGTGAAAATGTTGGTAATCACAAGGGCCTTACAAACAAATGTTGGGAGCTCTCAAGTTCATCAAATATAGAGATGTAATGGTGCTCTTCAGTCCTAAAACTAACCTAGAATTAAAAGAAATAGCAAAAGTTAAAGGGTTTAAGAGATTCTAAACTAACTCCTAAGATCAATCATGAAAACAATATAGCATTCAAAATGGACCAATGCTTCATACCAATTCCTGTTAAACCTAGATTAAATATATAATATCACATAAATAGTGCAATCTCTCAAGGCATAAATATTTTTAGATTATGAAGCATTTACACATCAACCCAAATATGACATTGAAATGAATAAACACCCACAATTGAACATAAGCACAATAAGATATAGGCCCAGGATAACTTTACACAACAACTCACAATCAACAAGATGCTAAAAGTATGGACCAAGGGTTTCTCAAACACTTCAGATGTTGTATCATAAATACAATTGAATTGCAACTGTTTCTAAGATTAACCACAATATAACTTAGAGAAATTTATCAAAAATATGAGACACAACAACTATGCATAGATAAATAACACAAGAAGAACAACAAATAAAAAAGTTTTCACTTGTATTTGCTTCTGTAGACACGTAAAATATACCAATTGACATGGTGCATCTGATCCTGACTTACTAACATCATTTCTTCCTGAATCATCCCTCAGTCTAACCATTTAATCAAATCTCCTTATCTGATTAAATTCATCAACTTTCATCCCTTAATTAAATAAATCATTTTGTCTAATTAAGTCACTCTCTCTTGTTAATTAAATCAATCCATCTGATCTAATTATCCCTATTTAATTAAATAATCAATTTTATTTGATTAAATCTCTAAAGTCTGTCCATTAAATAAAATAAATTAAAACTTTATTTGATTTAAACTAATACCGTCTCTTTTAATTAAATAAATAAAAATCCTTTTTTAATTAATCTCTTGTCATATTCCTCTCTTATTGGATTTAAATAAATCCATAAATTTGGGTCAAATAGATCACATCATCTAACCTCTCTAATTAAATTAATTAATCCTTGATTAATTTAATCTCATCTCATGTCCCATCCTCTAGATAATGCAAGTTGCGCATGAAAATAGATTTAATTCACTTATTAAATCTCTATTTTCCTCACAAGGCATCTTTTGGAATATTCTCTCAATTTGAATTAAAAAATTTCAAATCAACATGTACATCCAACAAGGCAATAAATTCATCTTACATGTCCTTTGCCTTGAGCCAAGTGGCATTTATTGAATTTTCCCTTCCCTCTTGCATGTCATTTCAACAAATTTGAAATTCAAAATTATGCATTTATTGGCACAAACCCCAAATCTTGCACATCCTCCATCCATTCATAGCTTGACAAGTGGCATCATACCATTGGATGAATGTTAGTCCCACATTGCTCAAATTTGGACATTCAACCATCTTGGAATTCTATAAATAAAGAGCTCATATCCTCATTTCATCATCCACAATCTTGGAGAAGTTACCATGCTGAAATATCTCTTGAATTTCATCCATTATCATTGAGTCATAGCTAGGTTTTTGCAGAATTTGGCTTGGAGTTCTCATTCTTCACCAACAAAGTGGATCAATCATCTTCAATACATAAAGCTTGCATCATAGGAATTGGGAAAGGGCCAATTTTCACATCAAATTGGCACCAATTCCCCCATGGGATCATGAGTTTGCACATTTAATTAGGATTCAATCTTTGTTTTATCATTTCCATTGTGTTCTTGAGTATTTTCTTCCTAGTTTGAATGTTGTAAATTGATTTCATGGGGAATCCTTGTTTTGGCTTGCAATCTCTTGTCTAACTTGTTTATTCTTGTTGTTTTGAAGGTACCAAGGTTGGGGTTCACACATTTGGCACTAGAAGGAGGGCCTGAAATCATTCTTTCTCATCTTTTCTTAAAATTTTTGCTTTTTTACTCACACACAGAAAATTCCAATGCTGGGAGCTCAGCGTCGTTGTTTTGGCACCGCTGACTCCTCATTGTCACTATATGGCACTGCTTGAAATTTAAAACTATGACACTGGACTCGTCTCGCCAAAATATTTGAATTTCAAACTCCGCCACTAGACTCGTTGACTTGTAGGAATTTTCAAAATTTTAAAAACTAGGACACTGGAAGGAAACTGTGACGCTGGGCGAAAAGTGCGACACAGTTGAATTCTTTGTCCTAACACAGAGTGACGTTTACTGGTAAGTGGTGTTATGAGGGCACTGCTCAAAAATCAAACTGCGATGCAGTTACGAGTTGCGACGCTGGAAGATAGTAAAAAGGGAAAATTTAAATTTTAGCATGTGCTTTTGATTTATGATTAATGTGTCTTCTATTTTCTGCTTTTTAATTTATGTATTTTCTAGAATCTGACTGGTTTTTCTTCCTTGTAGGTTGGAAACCAAAATTGAAGAAAGGAGAAGCATGAGAAGGAGGTTTCATCAAATAAAAGTGTTTTTAAACACTATAGTGTTTGCTTAACACTTTTGCATGAAATTGTTATCTTTTTCTTCCTTAAGGCACTAGTTTTCATTTGGGCCTAAAAAGAATCTTTCCATTTCTTGCAAGGGCTAAAACGAACTTTAGGATCACAACTTACTAGATTTTGTTTCATGGATTAATAATGGAACAAAGTATCTCACTTGTCTTTTGGTGCTTAAAAATAACTCACATTTTGCTTTGTGGATTTAAAAAGAACAAGTTTAACTTTGTTTTTCATGAGGGCTTGCTTAAACTAAAGCCATTGAAAAAGGACGTATGCGCTTCTCTCGCACTTTATAGCGATCTTGAGAATCAAAAGGCCTTTTTCATGACTTTAGGGTGAGACAAAGCAATCACCTCCACACTTCGATTTGGGTTTAAAATTGAACATCTTGTGTGAGTGTGAGTGGGGGCATTGTTGTGTATATTGTCTCTCCTTGTTGCCAACAAGGATTGATCGAGTTATGAATATTGTTCTTCATTCACTTTTGTTTATCCTAGAGGGCCTGCCTTGGGGGAAAATTACTCAACCAAGGGAACGACTCAACCGGTAACACTCTAAAGCCAAGAGTATTTCCAACCGGTATATAAATGTGGGTATTGGAGTAAACACCAATATCACGCGGTTGATTCCGACAAGATGGATCCGAAAGGGGACTCTTGCCGTATGGGTCAATCTCCATGAACGGAAAGTCTTTACTAAAACCCATGTGCTAGAATTTTCCAAAATCCTTTAATCTATTTGTTGGTTCAAGAACGGTCGTTCTGAAGCCACCCCACACTTTTACGGTCTTCTAGTAGAAATGGAAAACATGCCATGGGAGTTTCATGGGTGTTGATGGTTGGCTGCCCCATATAAGTGAGTGCTATGGAGGGGAGCCAGTGGGGTCAAGCATCTAACCATTCACTAAAGATAAGAGTAGCTAGACTTGTCCAAGTGGGAATCCAACAAATATTGTCTTACACATCCATAGGATTGTACTTATTCTTGGGTTACAAAATGCATTGCTTGATCGAAAACACCATGGAAACAAACACTTGAACCTCATCCAAATTTCAAACCCTTTTGAAGACAAATTCAATTGACTCAATCCATATGTTATTGCTTTCCCTTGGGATTCACATCCTTAGAGGTTTCTAAGCATTCGATTATATCTCGATTTGTCTCCTTAAGTAAACAATAGGAAAACCCTTGCCTTAAGTTCATTGAATTTCCACATAACATATCTTGTGGGGTTTGAAGAAATTAAGACATTGGACATCTTAGTTTGAAAACCTAATCAAAGAAAGTGTTTTTGGTAAAATAAAGACATTAAGCGAAGCTAAGCAAAATGAACTTTCATATGTGTTGAGGACTCACAATCCCAAAACAAAAATCATTGGTTGGAAATCTGAAAATGAATGTTCAAATGAAATAATTTCTTGGTAACAAAGGTTTTTTAGGAAGCATTTTCATACTCTTCAATACCTAGGTCTAGGAAAACAAAGTGTCCCTTTTAGGTTCATCTTAAGATCAAAAGAAAATCAAAATCTTTTTCATCCATCCTCCAAAACATCAAAACAAACATCATCTCATCATCACCTTTTGATAAATCTTGAAATCATCCCTTAATGCTAGGCTTTTTGGCAAAATCAAAAATCATCAAAATCATTGAGACTAAATCCTTGAAAACATTATCAAAAAAACCTTTGGCTAGGTATATGTAGATGCATCCTTTTGCATATGCTTAGTCAAAGTTATCAAAATCATCTTGTCTAGCTTAGTATATGTAGATGAATCCTTCTTCATATACTTAGTGCAAGGATCATCTTGTTTGAATAGGTGTGGGTAGATGCATCCTTCTCCTCGCACATATTCAAATCATCATCCATTGAACAAAGCTATCCCTTAGATCATCATCCAACATCTTAGGGTCCTTTTGTTCAAAATCAAAAACAAATTAAAATCAAAATCAATGACAAAATCCCAAATCCAAAAAAATCAAAATCAAAATCTGCAAGTCCTGAAAGCCTAGTATCTCATTTAAGATTTATCAAAAGCCAAAACATCCGTATCATCCATCCCTAACATCATCATCATATCATCACCTTTGATCCTCAAGACATCCTAAAACTTTCTACTTTGGGAATAAAATAAAGATCGATCCAAAGAATCAAGAGATTCATCTCCCATATTCTTGAAGAGTGATCCTTGTTTTATGGTTCTAACTAGATATCAATAGAAGAAGAGTATGGAAGCCAACAAATAAACACCCACTTCAAGCGATCTTAGCCAAACAAATGCATAAATGAATCCTGCCGAATCAAGTAATCCTTTGACCCTCTCATCATCACAATATCCGCAAGAAGAAAACCAAGGAGAGGACCTTACCTTTGGAATGTCTCGTGAGGAAATGACTGAAATGCTCCAAAATCTGGACAACCATAGAATCATCAACATCATGATGAGACTTAACCCTTCGTTATATATGCTTGAGCTAGCAAAACAAGGGGCCAAGTTACCTTCGGACTTTGATGTGAGTACCATAGTAGAGGCATCTTTTCTGCCAATTTCATCCACCATTCCCATCTCATCTACATCCCCATCTCAAAACATCACGCAAAACATTCCGCAAATCACAACATCGTTTGCTCCAACCCAACCCAATGTTAATAAGGGAAGTGCATTTCTCAATGCAATTCAAACACACCCCCTTGTTAATAATAAAAATATGGATGCAAATACAACCTTGGAACAAAACATACCCCAAAACCCATTACACAAGAATGTTCCTCTCACATTCCATCACGATCCATCATCATCATTTTTCATGCAACACCTCAAACACCTCTTCTCACAAATTCGCAAGAAGAGGGAGATATGTTCGAACAAGGGGGCATATTCGACACCACAACATTTTCACAACAACTAACACCCCTTACATTTCCACCTCTCCCACCATTACCATTATCATCCACACCACTCCTTGGTTTGGGGCTTCCCCCTGTACCAAATATCAATCAAACCACTATCCCAAATATAAATCAAAGCACTATGCCAAATGCTCAAAATTTGTTGTTGATATCACAACAACAAACGAAAAATGCGCAAGCAATCACAACATCATCAAAAACCCCCTTAACATCACAAAGCATGGTCTCTCAAGGACCAATCACATCAACAACACCATCCATCATGCAAAACACCAAGACCACCTTCACAAACAATATTCTAAATCCACCACCACCTCCATCACCACCAACTTCCACCACATCAAGCCAATATGACGCAGCATTGCAAGCTACTTTCCAAAGAGGATACCAACCAGTTCAGAAACAAAAAGCCGAACAACTAGCTTCTCAACAAGCTACTCAAGCTGCATAGGTTGCCAAAGCTGCACAAGCCGCATTACAAGTGCAACAAGCCGCGCAAGCCCAAGCTTTATTGCAGCAACAACAACAAGAAGCCGCCCAAGTTGCACAAGCCGCACAAGCATTGCAAGCACAAAGGTACGCTCAAGCACAACTTCTATTACAACAACAAGCATCACAAGCACAAACAACACAAGCGCAAGCTCAATATTAGGCACAACAAGCCCAATATCAAGCACAAATTCTTGCACAAAGACAAGCAACGCAATTGCAAGCATATCGGAAAGAAATAAAGCAATATCAAGAGCAACAAGAAGCAATAGAATTGGCAGCCCAACAACAAGTGTTGTTAGAACAACAACAAGCACAACAACAAGCGTTGTTGGAATAGCAACAAGCACAAGAACAAGCACAAATATGAGCGCAACAACAACAAGATCAACAATAAGCGTTGTTCATACAAAAGCAGGTGGAAGCCTACCTCGCTTGCCAGAACATATAGATACCTTCGAACAACGCACCAACCAACCCACCCATCCAACCGACGATTGAAACACCCCAAAACACTTTCATCCCACCCCCTGATCCACAAAATGATGTGACGACACAACTCAGGTTGCTCTTGCAACAAGTGCTCAACCTTCAATCAGGGTGAACAACCAAAACACCAAGCAACTTGTGTCCCTATCCATTTGATAGGAGCTTAATAATGAAACCATTCCCCAAGGGATTTGAAATCCACAAATTTGACAAATATTGAAGGATGGGAAACCCTGAAGATCATATTAGGGAATTCTAGGTTCATTGATGGAGGTCGCATATGACAATACTTATCTAATGCGGCTATTTCCTAGGAGCTTGGTAGGCCACACTATAGAATGGTTCTCTCGCTTACCTTTAGGCATTAGAACATTCCAAGAAATTAGGGACGCATTCATTAAAAATTATGCATGCAACATTGCAATGGATGTCAGTCTCGAAGAACTCTCAGCTCTAAAACAAGGAAAGGGTGAATCATTCACCTCATTCCTACAATGATGGTGATCCAAGGCCAATCAGAGCAAGTGGACCATGCCAGAAGAACAACAATTTTGCACCATCATAGCTAACCTTGAAGGCCGCTTGGCATTTCATCTCAAGGTTCAGGGAATCACCACATATGATCAATTGATCTCCAAGGTGCTCAGCATCGAAAGAGCCCTTATGACTCAACCCGCGGAATCAACATCATACCACGAACAACAAAACAATCACCCACCATCCAATTACAATGATAAACCTCGTACGTGGGCAAGAAACAAAAACCTTACTAATGATTGTGTCGTCAATGCCAAGGTGGTCATTAGTGCCCCACGCCAACATACACCCGCACCACAAATCCAACTTCAACACCAAAACCACCATCACACAACACACCAACCCAACAACAATCCAACCATCAATAATCTCAATGACCAAAGGGGACCACCTCAATGCAAAATTTATCCCAAATGAAAATACACCATTTTGGGGGAACCACTTGAGGACATAATGAAAAAATTGATCGACAAAAAACTTATCAAGCCTCCTACATTTGAGAATTACCAAGAACCCGATGTGAAACCTCCTTGGTATAATGAGAATCAACTTTGTGAATTCAATAAAATGACAGGCCACACCACAAATAGTTGCATGAGACTCAAAAACATCATCCAAGATCTCATCGATAAGAAAATCATAAATATGGAACAACCTACAGGAAATTAGGATCTTAAGATATATACAAATCCGATGCCGAATCATGGCAACAAAGGGAATAAAAATGATAAAGGGAAGGGAAATATAAATCATGTTTATGAAATAGTCGTTGCCTCCCTAAATGAAGACTGCATGGTCATCACCATCAAGGGTGCCCATGCCGAAGATTGTGGAGTCACCACAAGAGGAGGCAAAGTCACCATCAAAGGATCATCCCAACCAAATAGGGTCCCTTCATCTAGATCTGTTTCGCATGGATACAATGTCCTAGATCAACTCAAGAGAACGCCAACACACATCTCCATCATGGAGTTGTTAAAAATATCATCTACCCATAGGAAGATCCTTGAAGAAGTGTTGGCCTCATCCACCATCCCTGCAGATCTTGATGTGGAGTAATTCCAAGCTATGGTCGAAAATATCATTACGCCTAATCTCCTCACATTTTCTGACCAAGATTTCCCCGCCCAACCATCTCACATCCATGCACTTCACTTGGAAGCCATTGTACACAAGAGAAAAATCAAAAGGGTCTTGGTGGATGGAGGTGTGGGCTTGAACATATGTTCCCTAAGCCTCATCAAGCAGTTGAAAATACCAGAAGATTCCATCGACAAAGGAAAGGGCATCACGATAAGAGCATATGATGACCAACAAAGATTGTCTCAAGGAATGATTAAACTCCCTATTCAAGTAGGGATGACTCTCATTGAAACCACTTGTAAGGTCTTGGACCTGGACTTTCCGTATAATATCCTCCTGGGACACCCATGGATCCATGCGATGAAAGCCATAGCATCAACCTTCCACCAATGTGTGAAATTTACACATAACGGATAGGAAGTTACCATCCATGGAGATCCCGAACCTTTCTCATATTGCAAAAATCTTGAAGCAAAGTATTGCAAAATCCCCCAAGTGCCAAAAAATGATGAGGGCCCATCCACACCATACATTGACCCCACCACTCCCACCATTCCCACCATCTCTGACATCAAGCTCATAATCTAGGAGGATGGTTGTGGAAGCTACAAGCTCCCTAACAATGCTTTTGTGATAGGAGAGTTACCACAATCTCCTAGATCACGTGGAAGTCTAGAAGAAAACCAAGCTTCCACATCGCAAACATTTCCTGAAGACTATCCTGAATTCACAAGATGGGGAGACCTTGGCCAGGAGGTTATTGAAGTAGATCCATCTCACATGTTATGTCAAGATGAAAGACTGACACCTAAATTACCAATGGATGAGACAAGCAAGGGCCTACAAATGATGCTCGCAATGGGTTACGACAAAAATCAAAGACTAGGACAAAATGAAAATGGGCTTATAATACCTATCATGCCAGAGACATGACCCATAACAAATTTTGGCCTTGGATGTACCCCTCTGAGTGTAACCATATGTGTCCGAAGTCCTCTGGTTAGAATGGTTAATATTTCTCCTTAGCTAATAGCAGTAGAAGTATGCTCACTAATATCCATAGGTAGAGACATACATAACTTTATAACTGAGGCCTATATTAGTAGTGATGACGAGGATACCATGACCAATCTACCTAGGTTATTTGAGGATACCACCTTGTGCATGATTAGTACCCTATCCTTCAAAACAAACCATCAAAATCATGAGATTCGCCTAGTATATCCCCAACTCATCGACCACGACCAACGAGGACCACCA
Source organism: Sequoia sempervirens (assembly GCA_007258455.2). NCBI lineage: Eukaryota > Viridiplantae > Streptophyta > Pinopsida > Cupressales > Cupressaceae > Sequoia > Sequoia sempervirens. Next base: position 90,467 of record VDFB02061350.1, on the reverse strand, counting down.
GTTCTTCATACATTCAAAAATGATAAGGCGCTCTCAGAATTCATGGGATTGAGGGATAACATTCCAGATGGGGATCACAAAGCAGGATTTATAATGGAGTTGGACACACATGCCTATTATGGGGAAATGATTGAATCTTTCAGTCGCAAAAGTGAGAAACTAAGAATCATATCCAAGTCCTTGAGTGAAAACCACACTGTGGCACTCTCTGACAAGAAAAAAGTAAAAAGAAAGGATGTATCCAATGGTGAAAACCTCTTTGAGGCACTCGAGGATGAAGGATTCAATATTCCTTTAAGAGGTATTCATTAGGAAAAGTCAATAGTCTTGACCGAAAAATGCAATCCTGTCAACCTAGGAACAGAGGAGACCCCGCATATCACATTCTATGCGGAATCACTATTATCAGAAGAGCAAGAACTCCTAGCAGCATTCCTAAGGGAAAGGAAAATAAACTTCGCATGGAGTTATGCTGACATGCCAAGACTTGATCTAGAGATTGTGGTTCACCACTTAGTGGTGTATCCAGAAGCAAAGCCGGTCAAACAAAAGCTTGAAAAAATGCACCCTCAAATTGCTTTGTTAGTCAAAATGGAGCTAAAAAAGCTATTGGACGGAAGATTCATCTGACCAATAGATTATCTAGAATGGGTGTCAAATTTGGTATCTGTTTCAAAACCTGATGGAGCCATTAGAATCTGCACAGACTTCAGAGATTTGAACAAAGCATGTCCAAAAGATGATTTCCCACTTCCCAACATCGACATGATAGTAGACATGATAGTAGGACATGAGATGCTATCACTAATGGACAGATTTTTAGGATACAATTAGATCATGATAGGAAAAGAAGATCAACATAAGACAAATTTCACTTGTCCATGGGGGACCTACTGCTGGAACATGATGCCATTCAGCCTAAAGAACACAGGAGCAACATATCAACGGGCCATGACATTGATATTCCATGACATGATCCATAAAATGGTTGAAGACTATGTTGACGATATCCTAGCTAAATCCAGAAAAAGAAAAGATAATATAGCAACCCTAAGTGCTATCTTTGACAGACTGGAGGAATACAAAGTCAGACTAAATCCCAAGAAGTGCATCTTCGGTGTACAATCAAGTAAATTGCTAGGGTATATAGTATCAATGAGGGGTATCGAGGTGGATCCAATAAAGGTGAAATAAATCCTCAAGATGGAAGCACCAAAAACATTAAAGCAACTGAGAGGTCTCCAAGGCAGACTTCAATCCATCTGACGATTCATAGCACAACTGGAAAACAAGCAGAACCCATATTCTCACCTACTCCACAAGGGGGTAGCGTACAAATGGGATACAAAATGTGAAGAGGCATTCAAAAAAATCAAGGAATACCTACTGGCACCACCAGTCTTAATGCCACCCATCCCAAGAAAGCCATTGATATTATATGTATCAACAACAACAATAGCCCTTGGAGCTCTCCTAGCTCAGCATGACGAAAAATGGAACGGAAAGGGCTATCTACTATATCAATATAACAATGGTCGGTCATGAGCGAAACTACTCATTCATCAAGAAAGCATGCCTCACAGTAGTGTTTGCATCACAAAAATTCAGACATTACATGTTGGCGCACAAGATAAAGCTCATCACCAAAATTGATCCCCTCAAATATTTACTATCAAAGGCAATGCTGACGGGAAGAATGCAAAATTGGGTGATGATACTGCTAGAGTATGACATCGAGTATGTAGAGCAGAAGGCCATTAAGGGACAAGTTATTGTAGATCAACTAGCAGAAGCACCTATGTATTCTGAGAATCCTCTTGTCTCAGAGTTTCCATATGAATCTATTTTTAACCTCAACAGAGCTAACCACTGGAAACTATACTTCGATGGCTCATACACACAACACAGATCAGGAGTTGGTGTCTTCTTCATTACCTGACAAGGGGATTGCATACCAAGATCATACAAACTGGCATTTCCTTGCACCAACAACATCGTGGGATATGAGGCTTTGACTATAGGTCTCAGGATAGCAGTGCAATGGAACATCATGGCTCTCAAAGTGTACAGAGACTCTCAGTTGATCATAAATCAAGTCAATAATGAATATCAAACCAAGGATGACAAGCTCACTCCATAAGGGAAATTAGTGGAGACTCTTAAAGAATCTTTTATAGAAATCACATTTGAGCATAGTCCTAGAACCAACAACAGAGCAACAGATGCCATGGCAACAATTGGGTTCCTATTGGACATCCCCAACAATGTTCCAAAATATGAATTCTTGATTGAGAAATTTCTCACTCCCACATTTGAGGTACCAGAATCAGAATTCGTGTGTGAAATCATTGGTCCTGGTGATCCTTGGAATCATGAAATCTACACATATCTTCGAATAGGAGTCATACCCGCTGACCTACCATCAAACCTAAAATGAACCTTTGTTAAAAAGGGATCCATATTTGTCATCCTATTTGATACCCTACATCGTAGAAGCATAGAAGTTACCCTACTACATTGCCTAAATGTTGAGGAGGCATTAACCGCTCTAACTGAAGTACACAACGGTATCTGTGGTTCACACTCAAGTGGAATGACCATAGCCAAGAAACTACTGAAGATGGGGTATTATTGGCCCACAATGGAAAGAGAAGCACATGATCATGCTAGAAGGTGTTTAGAATGTCAGTAGCATGGGGACCTCATCCATGCTCCAACTCAAGAGCTTCATTCTATCGGCACACCATGGACCTTTTCGTAGTGGGGACTTGATCTCATTGGGAAAATCACACCCACCTCATCTAATGGCCACACATTCATCATAACCGCAACTAAGTACTTTACTAAGTGGGTGGAGGCCATACCCATGACGTATATAACTGGGAAGCAGATCTCAAAATTCATCCTGAACTATCTCATCTGTCGTTATGGTATCCCATAAGCCATTATCTCAAATAATGGGACACCATTCAAGAATTAGGAGGTTCGTGACTTGTGTGAGAAATTAAAAATCTAGCATCGCTTCTTCACCCCGTACTATCCCCAAGGCAATGGCCAAGCAGAAGCTAAAAACAAAACCATTCTAAAAATCCTCAAGAAAATAGTCAATGAAGCAGGTCATGACTGGCATCTGCAGCTTAATCCCACCCTCTGGGCCTATCGAACCAGCATCCACACACCCACCGACGTCACCCCCTTCTCCTTGGTCTACGGATTAGAAGTCGTACTCCCCATTGAGATCGAGCTCCCATCCCTCAGGATATCATTGCAAAACCTCATCACGGATGAAGAGTACTGGGTATCAAGACTAAATGAGCCAGAGCTATTGGATGAGAGATGTATAGATGCTTTAAATCACTTGCAAGTCTATCAGAATAGATTCAAAATAAGCTACAATAAGAAAATCAGAAGCAGGACTTTCCAAGTTGGAGAACTGGTCTTAAAAGAAAATCAGAAGAATGTCCCAAACCCAAGCATCAAAGGCAAGTTCGAACCTAATTGGTTAGGACCATTCGTGATAACAACAAGTTACAAGTCAGGGGCATATCAATTATCAACACCTGAAGGGGAACCTCTGCAGGAGCCCATGAATAGCTCTCATCTCAAAAAGTTTTATGCCTAAAATCTTTCAAGGTATAGAACCAAAAAATCCAAAAAAAGAAAGAAAAAGCCTTGAAAAAATGGTTACTTTGGTGAAAACCTAGAAAATAGGCATCTTGGTGACAAAAAAAAAAAAGGATCAAAAGAAATAATAAAGAGAAAAAATCATCCTCTAGTGAAAACCACTTCGGTGGCACTTTGTACAAGTACCTTGGCGAAAACCTGGCAAATAGGCGCCTTGCATAAATAAACACTTTCTATCCACTAGGATCTTTACGGCTTGTTCGACATCATCCTGTTAGCTCTCAAAAATGCAGGTAAGAATACCTCAAGAGGCTTCCAATCTCTTGGTACGTTTTAGGGTAACATACAAGGTCAGATGTTTTAGACCTTCTACTCTTCAGGTGCTGCTAGACCTAGGCGGGTGTACCTATATGAATTGGGTAGACTTGACTTTTGATCTTCTCTCTTGTAGTGATTTGTCCATGATGGTAGATGAAAATGGACAAATAAAATCAAATTTGGTATAGATTGTATAGCAATATTCAAAGCTAAATCCTAATATGCTCAGTTAACAGATGTAAAGAAAATGAACGAATCTTAAAGGTGAAATGCAGAGACTAGTGCCTTATTGGGTATGTGGAGTCAAATGAAATAGAAATGGGCAACCTCTTTCTAGAACACACTCAAATTGTTTGTAATATGTTTTGTTTATAACTTGTATAAACATGCAAGACTATGATTTCTAAGATCTTCTTAATAATCCAGATGAATTTCTCTGATTACTATGATCAACCAAAAGGATTTAATATTTTCTTGAAAGAAATAATCAATTAACCACACAGATACAACAAATGTGCACTGATAAATTGAATACAAAATTGTTATACCAATTTAAACAACTAGAAAAGTATCAATCTTGGAGCCAACTTAGTAATACTTTCGATAAGCACAATAGACAATTGATACCAAAAATGAACTACCACATCAACTGATTTTCATTGACATCCCCATTTTGAAATCATACATCATAGTCTCTGTTCTGTGAGAATTTTATTCTACTGTATCCATTTCTAATCTATCTATTGTCTATCTATTATCTAATTATCTCCTTTTACAATTGAAAATGGATATTTATACATTTGTGTCTAAAGAGACAACGCTTTGCATTCACATGCCGGCCAATAGTATTCAAGCTTCATTAACATGCACCAAACACTCGCTGGGATGTCCCGTAGTCACACCGAAGGCTAATGTCTCACCAACAATCATCCTGCATCCTTTGTGTTTCACTGTGACCTCTATTGTCGGGGATATGTCCCACAGATGATACTCCATCTTATTGAGATGTGCTCTTTAGTGTATTTTCCGATCGCTAGGACAATTATGAGTTGGGAAGAGGTTTCATAGGATACCTTTATCTTGCCGAAGTACCCCAGTGCATTTTTGTCGCTGAGACATAACGACCCTTTCGCCGATGAAATAGATCTTACCGATGAAATAAATTTCATCGACAAGACTATGAATCTTCAAAAAGACTCATACCAATGCCAAACGTCTCGCCGAACCCGTTCCTCTAGATTACTCTATTTGGTGAGACTCTCCCCAAAGTATTCTATCAGTGTAACTTTCAACTTTCGGCGGAACTCACGCCGAAGATTTCTTCTCTTGTTGATGCAAATCTCTATCAGTGTGAATTTGAGTCAGGAAGACTACATAGCTTCTTCCCGATAACCTTTTGGTAGAGCACATTCACATTGTTGACGAAATCGGAGCCACTCGCCAAGACATATCTCTGATGCAAAAGTTTCTCACCAAGATGTATATCCTTATCAGTGGTCGGAAAGACACATCAAACTCGACAAGACCACACACCGAAGATGCAACTCTTGCTGAAGTGTTTGTTCGTTCCGCGTGAATTGGTGAGACAATAAGAGTTCGTTGAGAGCTGATGCCGAATATCTATAGTCTGGCCGAAATGTATATCCTTATCGCCAGTCGGCAAGAAACTCCCCATTTGGTGAAATGTTATTCTGATGCGTTGACTCTTGTCGATATGAATTTTCCTCTGTCACCGAAACAATGAACAATGTAATGCTGATAGACTTACAATAGATATATATTAGAAAAAATACATAATGGGTTGGGGAGACCTTGATAATCTCATGCCGATATGGACTATAATGTGAAATATTCAAGATTTTATGGATTTTATGGTCAAATATGGGGAAAACGTGCTCATGGTAGGACTTATTTAGAAACTCATGGGTATGAACAACATGTAAAATACATCAGAATTTTATAGTTCTAACAGTGGCTCCGTCTTGGGATGAATGGTTGTGAAATCATTGCAAGGATCCAAACTTCTAGGTGATCAAGCCAAACTCAAGGTGATTGATCAAGTGAGCAAGATGGAATGAATGGAAATTAAAGTGACCCTACACTACTATACATGGAAAAATTATTTTGAAAAAGGAAAATAAGGATTGTCCATGTACTGGCAAGTCCTGTTCCTTTTATTTCCTAAACTATTGTGCATTGAAGATAGAATTTTGAGAGGATTGTCAAGGATTGTCCATGCATTGGAAACCCTTAATCCTTTGTATTGTTCAAGAGAAAAAATGCTTCAGAAATTGCCCATGTACAGGCAATTCCTGATCTTCACCAACCATATTTTGTAGATAATATGAATCTTCACCTTTCTTTCCAATAACCACAAAAGGTCCTAGCCACAAGGCTTCAAAATTACCATGGTTTCCCTTCTCCTGGCACCTTGCGTTCCACATCAATACCAAATCACTTTCTCCAAATTTTCTATCCTTTTCCTTTTTATCAAATAGATACTTCATCTATGTTTGTAACTTCATGTTTTGATTTTGGGCAACTCTCCTTATTTCATCAAGTTCAGCTAGTTGCTCCATTCTCTCATCCATAGGTTCTGGAATATCTATGTCCTTCTGAAGAATAAACTTGTAGACTTGCAACAAGTTCTGTAAAGGCATCCTGGCTTGTGTTCCATACACCAACTCAAATGGAGATTTTCCAATTGCCTTCTTCATAGTGATTCTATCAGCCCACACAACCAGTCTTAATTTCAAATCCCAAGCCTTCTTGTTCTGACCTAACATCCTCCTTATAGTCTTCAAAAAACTCTTATTGCTAGACTCTACTTGACCATTAGCCTGTGGATGGTAAGGGGTTGCATAAGAAATAGTAATACCATATGTGCTATAGAAATTTATGAATTCATTTGATCTGAAACACATCCCATTGTCAGTGATCAATCTTATTGGTGTACCAAATCTAGTAATGATGTTGTCCATTAGAAAATTTGTCACAACTCTACTTGTAGCTTGTTCAATTGGGACTGCTTCTACCCATTTGGTAAAATAATCAGTGGCCACCAATATCCATTTATGTCCTCCACTCGATTTTTCTTGTATCTCTCCAATGAAATCAATTCCCCATTCATGAAAAGGGGCATCAGCCTGCAAGGGTCGAAGTGGCAAAGCTCCTTGATACTTCAGTTTTCCAGAGAATTTCTGGAAGGCCTCACACTTTCTTACATATGTAAAAGAGTCATTAAAAACCTTTGGCCAGTAATAACCTGCCCTGAGAATTTTATGCGCAGTTGTCTTTGCTGAGTAATGTCCTCCACAAACCCCTTCATGTATTTCATTTAAGACATGTCTGGCTTGTGATTCGTCCAAACATAACAATAGTACACCATCCCTATTCTTCCAAAATAGATCTCCATCCATGAAGACATACTTAGATGCCTGCAACTTCAAAGTTCTTTTCTGGCTGTCACTAAATTCCTTTGGACACTTCATGTATTTAAGGTAATGCATGATATCCGCATACCATGGAGTGTGCTCAATGCTAGCGATTGCAGTCTCATCTTCTACATTGCAAATTTGATTTGCTTTAATATTTGCCTCTGCCATTAACCTATCCAAGCCTTGACCTCTTACCAGTTTAGTAATTTGTATCTCAATGTCAAACTCTTGGATTTTGTTAATCCATCTGCATCTTTTTCCTGTTACTTCAAATTATGTCAGAATATCTTTGATACCTGCATGAGGGACATAAGCAACCACCTTTGCTCCAACAAGATATGGCCTGAAAGCTTTTATAGCTTTCACTAATGCAAATGCATGTTTTTCCATTATATCATACTTTAATTCAGACCCCTGCAATGATTTACTGAAGAAAGACACAGGCTGTTCATAACCATTCTCATTTTTTTGTAACATAACAAAATCAACAGTGTGCATTGAGGTGAAAGAAAATATCTAAAAAGGTTTTGCAAAATCTAGGGATTTGAGGATAGGAGCCTCCTTGATGGCCCGTTTTATGGATATAAAAGCTTCCAAGGCCTCTGCAGTCCACTCTACCTTTTGTCCCTTCTTCAACATTTTTGATATGGGTTTAATGATCTCAGCAAAGTTAGAAACAAATCTCCTAAAAAAATTAATCTGTCCAAAGAATGACTATATAGCCTTGATAGTTTTAGGGGTAGGAATTTTATCAATGGATTCAACCCTCTCAGGATCAATCCTAATCCCTTCTTTTGAAACAATATGTCCCAAGAGCTTACCCTCTGTAACTGCAAAATGACATTTCTTAGGATTCAAACTAATACCATATTCCAAGGCCTTAATAAATACCTTCTCCAGATGTTGTATGTGATTTTCAGCCTTCTTTGAATAAGCAGTCAGGTCATCCTGATACACCACCATGATAGCATTGATCAAATCTGCAAATGCCACATCCATAGCTCTTTGGAAGGTTTCTCTTGCATTAGTGAGACCAAATGGCATTCTTAGATAAACATATGTCCCCCAAGGAGTTGTAAATGCCATCTTATATTGCTCAGATTCCTTGACCTTGACCTTGTTATATCTTGAAAACCCATCCATCATAGACAATAGTTCGCACCCTGTCACCTTATGCAATATAGCCTCCATATTGGGTAGAGGATAATTATCTTTGAGGGATGCCATGTTTAAATTTCTTAAATCTACACATAGCCTGATGTCTCCATTTTTCTTTCTCACAAGGACCAAATTTGAGACCCACGTTGAGTGCCTGATTGGTTTAATAATTCCCCCATCTCTGAGTTTTGCCAATTCCTCCTACATCTTAGGCTCCAATGTTGGATTTATGGGTCTTTGCTTTTGTATGAATGGCTTAGCATCTTGCTTCAATGGTATTTCATGCTGGAACAAATCTTCCCTATATGCTTTAAGATCTTCATAAGACCATGCAAACACATGTTTATATTTTCTCAGAAACTCTATCAACATTCTTCTAATTGTAGGGCTTATTTTCTTCCCTATGTACACCTTTCTTGGTGCAATTTCAGTTCCCAAATTAATTTCTTCAATATCCTCCCTATTTACTAGTGCTTGCTTTATGAGGGATCAATCATTTCCATTATACACCCTCTCCAATGCCACTAAGCCTTTAGGAAGCTTATTTTTTTTAAGCTATAAGATATCCTTCCAAAATACTGTTTTCTTCCCATCCACTTCTTCAACAAAGGCATTGGAATCAATTTCCTAGGCTTCATATTGATCTATACAATGGAGAAATTTCAAAAGGTCAGTATCATCATTAAAGACCTGCCAACTATATATGTTATCAGGGATTGCAGGCCTTGTCTTGAACTCAACTTGTGATACTCCAGCCAATGTAATGTCATCTCCTTTTAGTGCCACATTTGATAAAAAATATTCCATTATGTTCTTTAACCTCTCAATCCACTCAATTGAGAATGCATCAAACAACTCAATTGTGTCTCATACAACATTCCTGTATTGTTTCAATCTTTTATGTTTTGCTACATATTTGGACTTAACTTGTGAAACAACCAACTCAGAATCCCCTAGAATAGTAAACAACTTGATTTTATGTTTCACAGCTATGTTCAAACATGTTATTAAAGCTTCATATTCCGCCACATTGTTTGTACATTCAAATGTCAACAAGAATGAATAATTAAATGTAATACCTTCAGGAAAAACAAAGAAAATCCCAACTCCATTCCCTTCCTAGCTACATGCTCCATCGAAATAAAATTTTCAAACTTCATTGCAATTTTGTGCCACATGCTTTTCAATTGGATCACTATTGGTTAATTTTGGTTGGGCTGGTTCTATCTTAAAACTCCCAAAATCAACATCACAAAAACAATTGATTTGATCTTGTGGTGCACAGTCAACAACCTAATTCATCCTTGGCTCCCTATATAACTTCACTTCTTGACCATTTACCAGAATTGTTGCATAAGACATATCAAACTGGACATTTCCACCAACTGTTGTCATCCACTATCTTTATAGAAGCATCCCAAACTGAGCAGGGGTGTCAATTACCATTATATCAATATTATATGCCATCTAAGGATAAGCAACTAACTTTACTTCAACATCTTTCATTATACCCACCACAGGAACAGGTCTGTTATCCATTGCATAGCACTTCCCTCCAGTAGTATCCACCCACATACCACGCTGTTTCATAACTCCTACTGGCATAATATTCATGGCAGCACCAGAGTCTATCATGCAGTTCCTCAACAATTTGTTATTTATTAGTAATGTAGTGAAAAAAGGATCAACTGGTGGAGGATTTAACACTTAATTACTAAGGAACACTTCTGGGATATTTACCTTCTCTTGCCTATTTTTAGCAGCCATATTACTTTCACAATTTATATGTTTTTCATTTCCATTTGTTATTAATTGAACAACACTGTCTCTGTATTCCTTAATTTTCATCATCTCAAGTAGTGGCACAAACATTTTTACCTGAGATAAAGCTTGAGTGAAGTCAAATGAAGAACCCTCAACCTTAATCATTTTCTTTTGTTCTGATGTTTCTCCTTTTTTTTCTTCTTTTTATTTTTTATTTGGCTGATCAGTCTTTTGTATTTCTTTATGTAATTCCTTTACTTCCTCCTTTTGGACAAGCTTTTGTTCACTTTTATCATTTTGTTTGTTTTTGATTTTCTTCAAAGCTCCTTGTGTCACTTTTTTATCCTTCATAAAGATTCCCCTAGGGACACCTTCCTTCTCATTTACTGTCCTATTTCTCAACCAGTACTTACTCTTTGCTTCTTCAACTGCAGCAACAGTTAATCTCTCTATCTCCTCTTCAGTGAGTTTCCTCATGCTGCCCCGAGTAGGCACCTCATCAAAATATTGCTCTATATAATCTTCCTTAGAATCAGAAAGGATCTGCTATTCAGCCATGTGGACATTGTACTTCTGATTTGAAAAATCATACTCATAACCTTCATCCTCTAAAGATGAGTACCTCTCCTCCACATGGTGAAAAGTATTTGAAGTCAAATACACTGTGTGATCTTCTCCACTGTTTCCCATCAATATTCCTTCTTCTTGCATTCTTTGGGCTACAACACAATAATTTGGAGAATGTGGCTTATCACAAACTTCAAAAAAATAATTGTTACTCACCATATAAGTTCCCTTCTTTCTTAATGGATCAGGAGTCTCTTTGTTTTTAGGCCTATTTGTTATAGGTTTTCAATCTTTCCAATTTGTATTATAAGGCATGTCATGCAGCCTAGGCCTTTCATTTTTGTATGTATTCTCCTATTTGTATTGATGATTATTGGTTTGTTGGGGAGCCCTATGATTGTCTCTTTTATTAATTATCCCAACATCCCTCCTATTGTTTTCAATTGTTAATGCTGTCTTCTGAGCTTCAGCCAAGTCTCTTGGGAACCTATTTCTCAGTTCATACCCTGTTTTAGGATCGAACACATTCAAATAAACACTCAATGTCACAAAGTCTGGAAATTTTGATCTAGGAGGTATTTTATTCTACAGTTTATTGAATCTTCGGTTGAAATCATAAATTGAGTCATTCTGATTTTTTTGAATTCACATCAATTCATGAAGAGCAGCATCAGGTGCACTTTGATTCCCATATTGCTTGAGGAATCAGTCCTGAAATATTTGGAGAGAATCAATAGAGGCTGTTGTTAGGCTGTTGAACCAATCTCTGGCTTCTTTAGTAAGCGACATCATGAATAACCTCATATGTAATTCTTAATAAGGTACATCCAAATCTTGAATGAAGGCATTGAAACTCCTTAAATGGTCTTCAATAGAAATTGCACTACTCCCTGTAAATTTAGGCACTAGACCTCTCCAACTGCCATCCATGGGGTAAGGGTATAACTAAAATCCTACCAAATCAAATTGTCTGATCATGGTGGTATACTGATGATGAGGAGGGTTAGGTGGGTACTGATACATTGGGTTATTATATTGTGTATATTATGATATGGCATATAATGCTGACCATGAGGTGGTTGAACATTTGTATATTGTGTGGGAATATGAGGTGGATAATTTGGTTGTCTGTATTGATTCCCCACTTGATGGTGAGGGATCCTTGGTGGATCAGAAGGCCCTACACCATGATTACCTTGTTTATGAGGTGGCACATACTTTGGGGGGAAACCAGCTATTTGAGCAATGTTCTGAACCTTCTGCAATTTGAATTCTCTCATTGCTTGTATCATCCAAGCCTTTTCCTGTTCTTCTCTCTCCTTTCTATGAGATTGAAATCATGCCTTGATTTCCTCATAACTCAAAGATTCATAATTTTCTTGAGGTACCATATCCTCATTGGTCTCATTTTGATTATTCTCCATTCTTTGTTCACATTCATGTTGATATCTGAGTCCCTCTGCTTCGAGTTTAGCATCAAACTCTAGTTGCTTCTGGAGATTATAGAAAGGATTTATTTGTTCCTCTATGGTACAGGGATCTGCACTTGAATTATCTCTCCATGCATCATAACGGTCATATGTTTCACCGTGTGGTATTGATGATTTGTCTTTGTTCATCATGCACATGTCTTCATTTACCATTTTACCCTTATCACCCCTATCATCCTTGTGTGTCCACTTACTACTGCTAGTAGGGGCTCTAGTATGACCTCCCCTATATTGAGATATTCTTCCATTCATGTTGCAATTTTTTATCAGATTCGCCACTCACTTTCTTGAAAGTGAGAAAAGATTATTACTTGTTATTCCCAACGGAGTCTATTTAGGATTTTTGACTCTATGATCAATGTGCAGATTCTGAGTTAATTCCCCAATAGAGTCACCAATTTGTTAGCTCTCAAAAACGCATGTAAGAATACCTCAAGAGGCTGCCAATCTCTTGGTATGTTTTACGGTAACAAACAAGGTCAGATGTTTTAGACCTTCTACTCTTCAGGTGCTGCTAGACCTAGGTGGGTGTACCTATATGAATTGGGCAGACTTGAATTTTGATCTTCTCTCTTGCAGTGATTTGTCCACGATGGTAGATGAAAATGGACAAATAAAATCAAATTTAGTATAGATTGTATAGCAATATTGAAAGCTAAATCCTAATATGCTCAGTTAACAGATGTAAAGAAAATGAATGAATCTAAAAGGTGAAATGTAGGGTTTAGTGCCTTATTGGGTATGCGGAGTCAAATGAAATAGAAATGGGAAACCTCTTTCTGGAACACACTGAAATTGTTTGGCATATGTTTTGTTTATAACTTGTATAAACATGCAAGACTGTGATTGCTAAGATCTTCTTAATAATCCAGATGAATTTCCTTGATTACTGTGATCAACCAAAATGATTTAATCTTTTCTTGAAAGAACCATTCAATTAACCACATAGATACAACAAATGTGCATTGATAAATTGAATACAAACTTGTTATACCAATTTAAACAACCAAAAAAGTATCAATATTGGAGACAACTTAGTAATACTTTCGATAAGCACAACAGACAATTGATACCAAAAATGAACTACCACATCAACTGATTTTCATTGATATCCCCATTTTGAAATCATACATCATAGTCTCTGTTCTGTGAGAATTTTATTCTACTGTATCCATTTCTAATCTATCTACTGTCTATCTATTATCTAATTATCTCCTTCTTTTACAATCGAAAATGTATATTTATATTGTTATGCCTTGCATAACCACCCCACTTTGGTCTGGATGAAAATGGGTCCCCCTTTTCTTATAATTTCTTTGCTTCTGGTTACTTGCTTTCCTCTTTGGAATTCTTGTGTTTTTTCCTTCTGATTTTGACTTTTGATCTATCTGATTTAATCTTGGTTCTATCTCAACCTAAATTGGTTTTCCTTTTGTTAGGAATTCACTAAAATAATTGTAAGCAATGGTGATTTTATTATAATATGCCTTATTTGCTATTGAGGACTAATGCAAACCTTCCGTTTGCAAGGTTAAATCCTACACTTGATGATATTTCTTAGCTGGGGCTAGGTTGGAAGGCATTCCTCAAATCTAATTGATCTTAAAAATTAGCTAAGGAAAAAATATGCAAGACCCCAGAAATGTCAAAGCGAGCGAAGTTCAGGTACAGTCAACTATCTGTATGACATCAATCAAAGTCATGACGACTAGGAGTTTTCTATCGGCAGGAAAAAAATATTTCACTTCGGTGGGAGTCAGCTTCTTCGCCAAAAGGTCTTGGCGAAGGTTTTAAGTCTTGTCGACAGTCAGTGAAGCAAAGCGCTTTGGTAGGAGATTTCCTTCGGGAAGAAGTCTCGGTGACTTCTCTATGTCTCGCCGACTGCTACCAAAGGGATTTATGTATCAGCATAGGACTTTCTCCCTACCAAGAGGTCCCAGTGACTTCTATATGTCTCATCGACCCTGATCAAAGTTATGCCTTTTGACGGGAGACTTTCCTTTGGAGGGAGGTCTCGGTGAGTACATTTGTTCAAGCTGACAAGGAACAATGAGGGGGCATCTATCAGTATGACCATAGGGAGGTCTGGGCGACACAAAAGTGGTTTCACCAGGAGTCTTACTGACACGGAGGGGTCCCACCAAGGGTCTAAGATCGGCAAAGGGTAAAACCTTTAGCATAATGTCTGGCCGAAGGGGTGAGGTTACAACGACACATGTGAAATGAAAGAATACATGTCAGTATGACTATAGAAGGGTCTTCCTGAAAGGAAAGGATCGCTAAAGGATGATGCCTTCAGCGAGGTGTCTTGCCAAATAGGGAAGTCATGCCGAAAGGCTCTAACTCAGGGTGACTCGAAGGGAATGCAACGGGTTCGGTAGGATGTCCTGCTGACCCAAGAAGGTCTTGGTGACAACAGAGTTCGATGCAAGGAAGCTTCGGTCGGTGTAAAGTCCCGCTGACCAAAGAATGTCTTAGCGACATGGAGGAAGCCCGGTGAGAGTGAAAGAGATCAGCGAAGGGTCTCGCCGTAGGTGAAAGGTCTCACTGAAACAAAAGGGCTCGAGGAGAACAAATGGATGTCGCCATAGCTCTCGCCGATCAGAGGAAGTCTTATTGAAATAAAAGGCATCGACGTAGCTGTTGGAGCTCGCTAAGAGGTCTCGGCAACCCTGAAGTGTCTTGCCGATGGAATCAAACAACTCAGTGGAGGAAGAAGACCTCGATATAAGGTCTCGAAGAAGAAGAAAGGTCTCACCAATATGAAGGAATATTGACATAATCTCTTGTTGATTCAATAGGGTCTGATCGAAATGAAACAAGGCTCGCCCAAGGAGTCTAGCATGATCGTAAACTCTCACTGATGTAGAACGAGCTCGATGACAGAAACAAAGAATCGGCATGACATCCTGCCAACTCGATGGGATCTTCCTGATGCAAAGTGGGCTCGACGAGAATGAAAAGGAGTTCGCTGAAACTCTTGTCGACATGAAATAATAGGCATCAAAAAAAGGGGATTCCATTGCAAGAGGGTCTTGGTGAAATCTTTGTGTCACACCAATAGGACATGCCTCTGGGGAGAATGAACGCGTTTGCTGAAAGGAAAAGGAGCTCACAGAGATGTCCTGGTGAAGGGAAAGGTAGCACCAAAGCATAACAGAGCAAGCTCGGCGAGAATACGAGGAAATCAGGGAGACTCCATATGAGTAAGGAGACTTCGCTATGAGGTCACAATGACGAGCGATAGTCTCCCCGACATGAAAATGAGGATCACCATTGGAATCCCGAGGTTCACCAAGATGTCTTGCTGAGAGCATGTAGTCTTTCCAATAGGTTTTGGGAGCTCGGTATAACTTCTGTAGCTCACTGAAGTGTCTTATCGACTATCTTGTGTCATGCCGATAACTGCATAGTGGTAATATCACATCAAGGAGACACCGATGGTGTCTCACCGACATGTGATACCGTTCACACCACTTTTGACTACCAAAGAATCTTGTGTGGCATGTGATCATCCAATTAGAGAGAGCTAAGATGATCCTTTGATTGATTGACTGCTCCTGTGAAGGAAAGACTAACAGAGTGTGACCGGGTGGATTTCTTCTAGGAACAGGTGGCGGTTGATTGGCTCAGACGGTGTTTCAGATTGGTAAGGAGGTCCGACAGTGCTTTCAACAGGTGGTTAACATGCAAAAAATCCTAGAGCGGGCAGAAGGCCACTTCAATGAAGAAATCCATGACTCATAAGGACAGTTGTGGTGACCACTGATGACAGAGGAAGTTGGTATTAATGGGCGGATATCCTAGTGCATTCAAGGCGACCCTGAGAAGGAGTTTAAGGATGGACATGAAGGCTTGAAGTAAATACTGCAGCAACAAAAGATCTATAGATCTTTTCCAGAAACCCTTCATCAACATGGACAACAATGATTCACATTAAATGCACAACCGACTTTCCTCAAAAGATCAGAGGGCCGACCTTCATTTAGTGAAGTAGATATTTTGTAAAACCCTAGTGCAAAAACAACTCATTCAAGTTGATTACATCTTGTATATAAGTCATGCTTGCCTCTTGGTAGAGGTTATAACTTTTGGAAGGAAAACAGAGCTTTGTTAGAAGGATTTAAAAGAAAGTTAGGACTGCTAGGAATTAGTCAGCTAGCAGAAGCATAGAGTTGCATCTTGATTCTGAGTAATAAGAGCTTCTCTTTGTCTTCTTGGTTAGCAGTAAGATTTTAGTATAGGCTGTAATGTATTCTCTAAGTTCTCTTAGAGTAGTTGGAAATAATCTAGAGCTTCAGATTCTCTGTACAATGGTGATTGTGCCAGTTTTGTAAATATTGTTTATCTATTTTAATAATAGTAGAAACAATCAGAGTTTAATCTACTTCATGTTGTGTTCCTAAATGATATTTGTCTTGAATTGATCATTTGATTTGTGAAGTCTTCAAGGGATGAAATATTATTTTGTGTTTTATTTGAATGATAATTAAGAATCTGTTATGCGAATTAGCACTGTGAATGAAAGAGGTTGTGTGTCAATCACAAGCTCATCTTGTTCTACAGTTTTGGTTTACAAATTCCTTGAAGTTAACAAGTCTGGTTGAGATTGGATGAACTGTTGTTCTTTTTTTGTTTCAAAAGCCTGATCTATCTTTTGTTGTTTCTTTAAAACCCCAATTAAAGTAGGTTTCATTTCATGCTTGATCATAGAACAATCCAGAAGCTCAACACCAGTAGGCCCCTTGAATATTACTGTTGCATTGACCACTGAGTAACATCAACACAGTTGAGACCCAACTACAAAGACCTTGGGAGCTAAGGAATCCATGTGTTTCCTTTCTCTTGTAGGAGAAGCAAAATAGCAATATTTTTCTTGCATTGTTGTGGTGCCAAAACTGCCATCAACATATACATTTGTGTCTGAAGAGACACAATGCTTCACATTCACATGTCGGCCAACAGTATTCGGGCTTCATTAACATGTGCAAAACATTCGCTGGGATGTCCTGTAGTCACACCGAAGGCCAATGTCTAGCCAACAGTCATCCTGCATCCTTTGTGTTTCGCTGTGACCTCTGTTTTGGGGGAGATGTCCCACAGATGATACTTTGTCTTACCGAGATGTGCTCTTTAGTGTATTTTCTGGTCGCTAGGACAATTCTGAGTTGGGAAGAGGTTTCATAGAATACCTTTGTCTTGCCGAAGTACCCTGGTGCATTTTTGTTGCTAAGATGTAACCACCCTTTCGCCAATGAAATTAATCTTATCGATGAAATAAATTTCATCGGAAAGACTATGAATCTTCGAAAAGACTCATACCGATGCTAAATGTCTCGTTGAACCCATTCCTCCAAATTACTCTATTCGGTGAGACTCTCCCTAAAGTATTCTATAGGTGTAACTTTCAAATTTTGGCAAAACTCACGTAGAAGATTTCTTCTCTTTCTGATGCAAATCTCTATCGGTGTGACTTTTGAGTTGGCAAGACTACATAATTTCTTCCCGATAACCTTTTGGTAGAGCACATTCACATTGTTGGTGAGACCGGAGCCACTCGCCAAGACATCTCTCTGATGCAAAAGTTTCTCACGGAGATGTATATCCTTATCGGTGGTCGGCAAGACACATCAAACTCGCCAAGACCACACACCAAAGACATGACTCTTGCTGAAGTGTTTGTTTGTTCCGTGCTAATTGGTGATACAATAAGATTTCACTGAGAGCTCATGCCAAATATCTATAGTCTGGCCAAAATGTATATCCTTATCACCAGTCAGCAAGACACACCCCATTTGGTGAAACATTATTCTGATGGTTTGACTCTTGTCGATATGAATTTTCCTCTGTCGCTGAAACAATGAACAATGTCATGTCGATAGACTTGCAACAGATATATATTAGAAAAAATACATAATGGGTCAGGGAGACCTTGATAATCTCATGCTGATATGGACTATAATGTGAAATATTCAAGACGATGGATTTTATTGTCAAATATGGGGAAAACGTGCTCATGGTAGGACTTATTTAGAAACTCATGGGTATAAACAACATGTAAAATACATTAGAATTTTATAGTTCTAACACATCCCTCCATCACTCATCCACTCGTATCTGCATCATAGCTTGGGCCTGTGTTCGTATCATGATCCCTCCTAGTACTACTTGACCCATCCTCAAGGTCAATTTGTCCTGCCTTTATCAGAGTAGTCTATTGCATCACACTGGGGGGATGTTCTTATGGGATTAGATTCATGTATGATCTTAAAGTCCTCAAATCAGAAAATCCAAAAACATTATCAAATCAAAAATCCAAAAACATCAAAACATATCAAAATAAAAAAATATTCAAACACATGAAAATTCAAAAAATAGGTCAAAAAGTCAGTCAAAAGCCAAAAATAGAGTCGTCTAGTCGAACTAAGTTGTCTCTGAGTTTGAACGTAGGAAAGGTTGATCTTTGATCATCCCTTGAGACATTTAGGTCAGTCCTTTAGGAGTCTATCATAATAAGCTGACATCTGATCATGTATATCATCATCTGTAAATCGGTCAAGTCATTAGTCGAACTACGTGGTCTCTACGTGTATAATGTAGGTAAGGCTCATCTATTGATTAGCCCTCGAGACCCCTAGGATAGGTCTTTAGGTTATTCTCTTTGTCAAAATCTTAGAAAATCCCAAAAACATTCAAAAAATTGAAAATTAAAACATTTGTAAAACCTCAAAAAGTACCAAAAATAGCCTCAAAACATTGAAAAACATCAAAAACATCCAAATATTTGAAAAAATCCATCCACCTCATCTCCCTTGCACCCGCAATAAACACCACTCATAATAAAATGATCGCCATCATCAACCTTTGGTGAAACAATTAGAAACAAGTCTATCAGATTAAAAGTAAAACTCCAAATGTCATGTCTTAAGTGTAAGTCAGTGCGTAAGCAAGTTGGTCATCTCTTTGTATTGGTAACTCATCATCTAAATTGGTCCCATATCAATCATCCCTTAGAACACTTTGGATAAACCAAATGACGTGCTGCCATCCACTAACATGTCCTAGGATGTATCCTTCCTACAATGGGCATTATCTTTTGGCAATAATTTTTGGTTATCATCCTTAGAAAACAAATCCTCTTTCTGTTAGTGGTATTGAAGAGCATTAGTTTGTTTGTTTACATGGTCTTTATCTTTTGACTTATCTTATTTTGCACTCATTCCAAGGATGTCTTGATGATATCCTAAAAATAGAGGATTTAGAGAAATAGGAATAAGGCAATGATCATTATCTTTTGTCTGCTGTGCTCGTTGGACGTTCTTGTAATGTAACCTCGATGAATACTTGCTTTTTTAGGTATGCATGGAAGAGTTCTAGGGAAACTTGTTGACTATTGCATGGATAGGTTTACCTTTCTGTGTTTTGGTCTGAGGTGCCTGAAACTTTTGAAGTGCATCCTAGCAAGGTTTCTATATGTCAGGTATGAACAAGAATACTCCTATCTACTTGTAAAGTCAAATTTCATCTCACTGGGTACAACACCATCTTGGTTCTCTATACCTTGATGCCTCATACCACGTGTGTTATCAAACATAAGAAAATTTGGCCCTTTGAAAATCCCAATTCCTTAGAAAGTAATCATCATCATCATCATTTTCATTTGCATCATCTTGTGTCTTGTTGAAATGACTTCTTCTTTTCTTACTAACCACACTAACAAGGTACTATGACAGTTGATCATCATCACCATCATCGTCATCGATCCTGCATCGACAAATCATTAGCATATTGCAGAAACGTATCATATAGGAAACATACACATTACATTTTAATCATCATATAAACAGGTTATCATAGACATTCTTCATAGATAGGTGCATCCATGTCATTGCATCTCATGGAATTATATCAATCATTGCATAAACATTCATTTTCATTTCATAACCATTTCATATTACCATCTATCATATAAATCATCGCATAGCATCTACAGAAGCATTTCATAATCATTTTTTGCATAATCAATAGGTATATAAGTATTGAATTCATTAGGCATACATACTTGCATAACATCATGACATCATCTCACCACTTTACGTTCACATTACATTACGCATTAACATATCATTGCATCACATACATCATCATTTATTATGTTTAGGATAATAACATTTTTTATTCTAAGCATCTCATAAAACCATCTCATTATGCATTAACACCATTTCATTAGCATCATATTACGACCATCGCATTTCCATCACCTATATCATCTCATAAATAACATCATAAAACATTCATTGCATAAATAATTCCACATAGGCATAGACGTATAAAATTCATTACAAACAATTCATATACACATCCATTCATAAACATTTCATAAGCACAATTTACAAATCATTTCGCATGTGCACCATAGATCATATCATTTCACATATTATGACCATCACATTTGCATTATCATAAATAGATCATCACATTTGCATATCATAGGTTAACATAATATAAATTTTTTAGTCATAATCATAACGCATGCATCATCAAAAATAAATGCATCCATAAAGACACCATTGCAAAGCATATAGAAATAAACCATCCATGCATACAAGAGAGCACGGTACATCACATCACTATCGTAGTACAAAGAATAAATCAAATCATTGTACATATATGTCAATCAGTACAAAAGGCCCATCGGGCTATCAAAAATGAACCCATAAGGCACAAAAAGTATAACATCTCGATCAAGCTCGGTCCCTGTGGATGTTTCCCTCGCCCCTGTCACCATGACCCTTCGTTGGTCTGTGGCTGGCCCGCTCTGAATACTCTGGGACCCACTCTGCTCTGGGTATGACCTCATGATAGGATTGCCAATAATACTCTGCCTCTCAGATAGCATCCCTGTAGGATCGAACCGACACTGTATCCTGCAAGGAGGAGGTTGTCATACTCTCTATCTGCTATCTGTGGCCTTGCTCTGTGGCTGCCTGTAGCTCTGCAACCTATCTCTGTTGCACGACCTAATCCCTCTCGGCCCTTAGCTGCTCTCTCTTAACCCTCGCTTGATCTCTCTCAGCTGTCACCGCCTAAACTTGGGCCTGTAACTGTGCAATCAATGCATCTCGAGCGTCTGCCTATTCCTGTGGCTGCACATGTGGCTGCACCCAAGGTTGATCCTCGTCTTGTGGTGGCTCTTGCTGCTGATCTTGTATGTGTACATCTCCATGACCTAGTGGGACTAGGGGCACAACTAGTGGATCCTGTCGAATCTCAACCCTTTTTCCTCGCCCTCGTCCTCTCCCTCTACCTCTAACTCTCCACACATTTGGGTCCTCACCTAGAATGGTCAACTGAAGAGGAGGTTAGAACCAGTCCCTATAGGCTTGAGTGGTTCCTGGCTCTGCTAAACCCTGATCATAAGCCCACGGTCGGGCTACCAACTACTGTAAACTATCGACTACCTCTGAGGTAGGAATGTACTGTCCCCATGACACTCGTGTCATGTTGTGAGAAAAGATGACTACATAGGCGTCATCAAGCCGATCTTCCAGCTCTCCAAACTAACGCTGCACTATCCTGGGCAGGTACCTCTCGATCATCGTATGCTCCCGCCCCTCTATGTACCGGTCCTGGTGGCAATATAATAGTTGATCAAAATCATCAGCCCATCTAGGTTGACCAAGGTATGGACGCCAAGTGAAAACCAACATCTCATCTAAGACCCACATCCAGTAGGGGATATCGTGCTCACTAGTGCGTGTAAAGGACACACTACCTCTGTATTGTGCCACGAGGGCATTGTCTGCCCCATTAGAACTAGAATGACATGTGGACGTAGCACAAAAATGTGCTCCCACACCCAGATGTGAAGTAAAGTCACCTCAACCCCCAACGCTCTGTCATTCATGTAGACGTACTCATGGAGGTCCCTGCAAAGCGAAGCTAGAAGAACAGGCCTCCATGTGAAATGAACCAACTTGTCTCGAACCATTCACTCCTAGCAATACCCCCAACCGGGACTGAAGTATCGCCCTCGTCTATCTGCGGCAACATGACCCAAATTGATACCTGCAATTGTCCAGTGGTAAGGAGGTGCTATGAGCCTGTATCACTCTAGCTCTATTTGTCCCTCATAGAAGATGATGTCCCATGTGGCAAGGACTCTGCAGCAGGCCTCGCGTCCCTCATCCATATCAAATATCACCCATTGGCCATGAATAGGAAATCTTAGAATGCACCAAACATCCTCCAGAGTGATGGTAGCCTCGCTAGTGGGGAGATGAAATGAGGACGTCTCACTGTGCCACCTCTCATCCAGCGCTGACAATATCCCTAGGTGGGTGCGCATGGGTGCTGCATACGCAATGTGCCATATTCTTGTAACCCTAAGTTGATCCTGGTCCCTGTCGCTTAGGTCTCGCAAGATGCTGGCCAAATCTCACGACTTGTGCTCCCAAGAGTAGAGCTCCCTTGCTGCGTCCTGCATCAAGGAAGGTCAATGTGTTAAAAAAATTGAAAATGTTCTAATCGAGTGCTCCAGAAACTTTCCTAGCGGCGCAATTTGTGATGGTGTCATAGTTTGATTTTACTCAAACTTCAACGCTAGATCCCAAAAAGAGCTATATGACACCACCATGGTGCACTTTATCATCCAACGTCACAGTTTTCATAAAATGGGTGACGCCGCATCACACTTTGTGAAACTGACTCCCCTTCCTTCCTCTTCAGAGTGGCTTTCTCAGTCGCTAGAGCCTTTCGTCGGTCATTGAACTCACGCTCAAGGAAGTTCCTGCAACTTTGGGAGCTATAGGCCAGGAGCTGGGATGGAACAAAAGGATCTTGCTCGGCCATCAGAGTTTCCATCACAACTATTTTCGATGGAGGGAGAGACTTCTGGATGTGAGTAAGAGGGAGATACTGAGAGGAGGTTGGAGTAACAGTTGGGGGAGTCAGCTCTAACGCCTTGACGACATACCTCTTCCCATTCACTGCTTTGGGAGTAGGAGTGGTAGGAGGCTATAAAGGCTGAGACATAGAGGATTCCCCATGGGGACCCTTCTTTCTACCATACAGGTAGGGCCAAGGTCTAGGGGGCAAAGTAGGAAGGTTAGATATCTAAATCTTGGCTTTACGCTAAGTAGGTACCATCAGACTTCTTATGCAGAATCCAAGAGTAGCCATCCAAAACTCCTCTTGAAAAAGGGGGCATAAGTGGCACCCTCAAGATGGGAAAGCCCCTCCTTTCCCTTCTGAGAGGAGGGGGAAGCTTGTTGCTACACTACCAAAGTTGTCACTTTTGGCTATCCTTTTCCCTTGATTTTGTACTTTACATAGTTTCAATAAAGTACGTCCATTCTAGAGGAAAGCAAACTAACCAGAGTGAGCCAAAAATGATCTAATGAATACCCCCATGGGGTACCAATGGTTGATATCTAGTGTAATTCATGACGTGCACAACACCTTCATGAGAGAACTTTAAACATTTGTGAATAAAGGAAGCAATTTTATTCATGGAAGCTAGCCATGGAATGCCCAACTTCACCCTGAATAGATCACATTCTAGAATAATGTCAAAAGTTGTATCCACAGTCCTAGGTCCAACTAGGATGGAAAGATTTATAGAGCCATATGGCTTAAGAGAGAGACCATTGTGCGTATGTATGGTAGACTTAGTTTCTTCATATTCCTCCCTATGTAATGAATTTAACCATAACGTATCCTTCGTAATAACATTTACACGGCTTGCAGGGTCAACTAGGACCCACGTCACGATGTTCTCATTGAGGTGAGTAGGAATGCATAGAGGAGAGGGATTATTATTCAAGGGAAAGTCTTTTAAGGTGAAAGTCACATCTGGTGAAATAGTCGCAGGTTGCAGACTAATCAAAACCATATTAACATACGTCGAGGGTTAAGGAGAAGCATTAGAGGGGTCAATAATCAAGTTCACAAAATGGGATGAGAATGGGTCCGTGTAAATGTGCAACTCACTATTGGCCTTTGCTACCGAATTATTCACATTTTGTTTCTTCCCATCGAGATGGATGGTACTACCTTCGATGCAATCCTGTATTTCATGATGCGGGCACATGCAACACTCAGTATCATGCCCATTAATATGTGATGGTACTAGAAAAAAGAATTTGCATCATACCAATCAGGATAAGGTTCCTTTAGAGGTCTGTGGTTTTCCAAAGTTATGACCTTATCCTTCAACAACATTTGTAGAATGGAAGAATAAGATTTTGCTAACTTCATAAACTTCTTATTGCATCTAAGGTCGTGATCATTAGTCAGGGTGAATACATTCACAACAACCTTTCCTTTTCCTAAGATGGACACAATAGAATTTCCTTCTAAATGGGAGCATGGGGAAGATCCCCCAAACTGAACTACCATTTGCTGATAGTCTCGCAACACGACACATAGATGTGGAAAGGAAGGGTATTTCATTAGGGAAAACTTCTCCTGCCATGCTCACCATAGGTTTCCTATGAAAACCTTTTGCACATTAGTGTCGGGGAGTGGGTATGAGATCTATGAAAAGAGCGTTTGGTATTGTGCTATGAAGTCAGTTATCTTCTTGTTATCTCATTGCTTACATTGGACAAGATTCGAGAGGGTCATCTTCAGACCGATGTTAGCCTGAAACTGGTGGAGAAAATGATTGAAAAGTTGATCAAATGAGAATATTAAATTATCAGGCAAGGAACATGTTGATGGTGTTTTCTGCACAACTCAGAAAAAATATAATATCCTGTCTCTCTTGGGAGGTAAATCTCCATCAGCAAGCCTCAAGAGATAACCCAAAGGTCTCTAACGTCAGGTCTTGACAATGCAAAACAACTCAATGATAATAAGTGAAAATGGTTGGTAATCACAGGGGCCTTACAAACAAATGTAAGATCAAATATAGAGATGTAATGGTGCTCTTTAGTCCTAAAACTAACCTAGAATTAAAAGTAATAGCAAAATAAGAAGGATTTAAAAGAGATTTTAAACTAACTCCTGAGATCAATCATGAAAACAATATAGCATTCAAAATGGACCAACCCTTCAAACCAATTCCTTTTAAACCTAGATTAAATCTATAATATCACATAAATAGTGCAATCTCTTGAGGCATAAATATTTTTAGATTATGAAGCATTTGCACATCAACCCAAATATGACATTGAAATGAATAAACACCCGCAATTGAACATAAGCACAATAAGATATAGGCCTAGGCTAACTTTACACAACAACTCACAATCAACAAGATGTAAAAGTATGGACCAAGGGTTTCTCAAACACTTTAGATGTTGTATCATAAATACAATTGAATTGCAATTGTTTCTAAGATTAACCACAATATAACTTAGAGAAATTTATCAAAAATATGAGACACAACAACTATGCATAGATAAATAACACAAGAAGAACAACAAATAAAAATGTCTTCACTTGTATTTGCTTCTGTAGACACGTAAAATATACTAATTGACATGGTGCATCTGATCCTGACTTACATCGTTTCTTCCTGAATCATCCCTCAGTCTAACCATTTAATCAAATCTTGTTATCTGATTAAATTCATCAACTTTCATCCCTTAATTAAATAAATCATTTTGTCTAATTAAGTCACTCTCTCTTGTTAATTAAATCAATCCATCTAATCTAATTATCCCTATTTAATTAAATAATCAATTTTATTTGATTAAATCTCTAAAGTCTGTCCATTAAATTAAATAAATTAAAACCTTATTTGATTTAATCTAATACCGTCTCTTTTAATTAAATAAATCAAAATCCTTTTTTAATTAATCTCTTGTCATATTCCTCTCTTATTTGATTTAAATAAATCCATACATTTGGTCAAATAGGTCACATCATCTAACCTTTCTAATTAAATTAATTAATCCTTGATTAATTTAATCTCATCTCATGTCCCATCTCTAGATAATGCAAGTTGCACATGAAAATAGATTTAATTCATTTATTAAATATCTATTTTCCTCACAAGGCATCTTTTGGAATATTCTCTCAATTTGAATTCAAGAATTTCAAGTCAACATGTACATCCAACAAGGCAATAAATTCATATTACATGTCCTTTGCCTTGAGCCAAGTGGCATTTATTGCATTTTCCCTTCCCTCTTGCATGTCATTTCAACAAATTTGAAATTCAAAATTATGCATTTATTGGCACAAACCCCAAATCTTGCACATCCTCCATCCATTCATAGCTTGATAAGTGGCATCATACCATTAGATGAATGTTAGTCCCACATTGCTCAAATTTAGACATTCATCCATCTTGGAATTCTATAAATAAAGAGCTCATATCCTCATTTCATCATCCACAATCTAGGAAAAGTTACCATGCTGAAATATCTCTTGAATTTCATCCATTATCATTGAGTCATAGCTAGGTTTTTGCAGAATTTGGCTTGGAGTTCTCATTCTTCACCAACAAAGTGGATCAATCATCTTCAATGCATAAAGCTTGCATCATAGGAATTGGGAAAGGGCCAATTTTCACATCAAATTGGCACCAATTCCCCCATGGGATCATGAGTTTGCATGTTTAATTAGGATTCAATCTTTGTTTTATCATTTCCATTGTGTTCTTGAGTATTTTCTTCCTAGTTTGAATGTTGTAAATGGATTTCATGGGGAATCCTTGTTTGGGCTGGCAATCTCTTGGGTAACTTGTTTATTCTTGTTGTTTTGTAGGTACCAAGGTTGGGGTTCGCACAGCTTCACCAAAATTTGCAACAATCAAAGTATCTCAAGTATTATAGTACTTCTCCAAAGCTCTAGCTAAAATTCTAACTCTTCTCTAACTTTCTAACCTTTACAAATGAGGAGAAAGACTTAATTTATAACATTTCATCCCTAGGTCGGCCCAAATTAGGGTTTACAAATTAGGTCGGCCAGGCAGGTTGGCCATGACACTTTTAAATTCCCCCCTAATTCAAGTTTACAAGAAAATAGTAGAGGTCGGCCTCCAAAGTCAACTCCTAAAATAAAATAAAATATGGACACAAAGTCCAAGGAGCAATTGACTTCTATCTTTGTCTCGCTCAAGGTAGATGGCATGCTTCTCAAGACTGTCCAACCTAGTCGTCCCCTTTATCCTTTTCTCCTTTCATTTTTCTAGAAATTTATTTAACCTTTTCAAGAACCAGATCCATGTCGACTTGAGTTGGGATTGGGATTAAATTAATCCTTGCTTTTATTGAATTTAATTATCCTTCATATTTAGTCGAGTTTTTCTCCCAATCAGAATAAAGACCCTGATACCTATCCAAGTTGGATATGTAAATTGCAACATCCTCTAGTTGGTCTTTTACTATTGGTCCACTATCTCTAGGTGAATAGATCTCATGCCAACACTTCTATAACTGTCCAACATTCAAGTTCTTCTTCCTAGGCTTCTTCCTTCCAGTATTAGTCTTAAGAAAGTGATGCAGTTGTCAGAATTTTCCTTTAATTTGTTTTGAACCTTAGAGATCTTCTTTGGTGCCTTTTCCTTGAGTTCATTCTTGAAGTTAAAAGCTTCTATCCATCCCATGACCTTATGAGTATTTTCCATTGTGATGGAACCTTCCTTAACCAATACATCTATAGGAACCTGAAGTATCCTTTCTAATTCTTTAACAATGAGGTCATCTAGATTCTTACAATCAAGCATAAACTATGTTATATATTCAACAAGGAAAGATTCCTTTTCATACATTTGTAGTTCCTTTTCTATTATGGCATCTCCCCTTTCACTCACACTGTGCAACCACTCTGATGCATAATAGGAGTGGAAATTCAAAACAACCTAATGAACCAATCTTGAAACTCTTTGTAACCCCCTTGGGTCGATGCCACAAAGATTTTTAAATTTTTTTACACACCTCCCAATGGTTACACAAAGAAATATTGAACTGAAATCGCCATTTGCACATTCTTGACAAAAAATAAAAGTTGCTCACAACATTTAGGCAACTTGACGATATTTTTCAACTACATACTAACTCACCCCCTAATGACTCAAACCGACTCAAACACCTAAGAAATGGTCTTAAAAGACCTTATTACATATAATTGACTCAATCAAAACAAAATTTCACTTTTTGACCCCTCTTGGATGCCTAAGAACCTAGGTGCTCCTGCACCATACTCCTGAGGAAGAAAGATTTAAGCTCCACTTGAATGGAGGGTAGCAACATGAGAACTATGCTTTAAAGCTCTTGACTGATGTCTTTAGATCCCTACATATTAAATTCTTTGAAATAGTTCCATGCTCGTTTCATCTTCACCTTAGGTTTCTTGAACATTTGGCAAAGGTATTTGAAATTGTTAAAATAAGTCTATCCCCCAGCTACACCTCTAAATACTTCTTTCAACAATGTTTTAACAACTTTCAGATGAAAGTGACCAGTCTTCCCATCATATTGAGGATACTTTTCCTGCTGTACTTGGATAATAACATTGACAACATTTTCCTCTGGAACTATTTGTGTAACACCATCACCGTATATTCCTTCTTTGCCCTGCTTCTCACACTCTCTTAGTGAACCTTTAAACATGGAAACAACTGACTGAAGTAACTCAGTGTACAAATCCAAAATAGCAACCTAATCCTCCCCATCAACAACCCTCTGTACTTGTTCCACTTGCACATTAGAGTCAAATCCACTTGCTTCAAA
Organism: Sequoia sempervirens; assembly: GCA_007258455.2. NCBI lineage: Eukaryota > Viridiplantae > Streptophyta > Pinopsida > Cupressales > Cupressaceae > Sequoia > Sequoia sempervirens. Next base: position 61,424 of record VDFB02061350.1, on the reverse strand, counting down.
CAACTGCAAGTGATTGATCCTTTACATTGGGAATAAAGAAAATGAAAAATCACCCACAACTATATCCATATTGTCCTTCAACATGCTTTGGATCTCCCATGGAAAATAAGATATATCAACTACTGTCCTGATAGTCTAGGGTTTGATCATGATCTCGAAATCCGCCTTTTCCTCCATCATCGACCGTGGGAACTCTTTGTCACTCATTAATATCATGCTTGACCTAACCTTTGGATATTTGTATTCCTTCTCTATGATTTGGAAAAACTCCTTTTCACTCACCAACATAGCACTAGAACCCACTTGTGATTCATGACCTTCCTCTTTCTCAAATGGCTTTTTCTCTTCCTTCATCAACAAAGATTGTCCAATATCTGGTTCTGTTGTCATGCCTCCAGGGGGTCAAAATTTGATCCTTTACTTTTTTTGAGTTGGTTGAATGTAATAAGGTCTTCTAAGACCATGCATTATGTTTTTGGGTTGGTTTTGAGTCATTAAGGGTTAGTTATGGTCTAGATGTAAGAAATTGTCAAAGTTGCAAAATGTTGTAAAAAGTAACTTTTGCATTTTGTTGTCAAATTGAAGTTTGGTTGGAATATGAACAGTTGTAAGTTAAAAAGTTGATTGAGAACCACTAGAAAAATGGTTTTAAATGTTTAAAAATCCCTTTTATGGGTAACACAAAGGTTAAGATAATGAAATGATGAGGAAACATTATGAATTTGAAGTTTTGATAAATGAAACCCTTATTTTCTGTGGATTTTTCTTGTATTAGTCATGTTATTTCACGTGGTATGGATCTATATGGCCTATGTACAACCTAAACATGGTATGGTTGGAAAAATAATTGAGTTATCTTTCATTTGGTTTTGGTTTGGTTAAATTTCATTAAGTTTAGAGAAAGTTATAACATTTTGTGTAACAATAGGTCTGAATCTACCCTAAGGTTTCTAGCAAACAAGAAAATTCCATATATTTTCTTCCCTCCATAAAAAATCTATAAAAATTGGTGGAAGGTTCTATTTTGAGGGTATCTAAAAACCCTTGAGAGTATATTTAATAGTTTTCCATTTTTATGAAGTAACTAATGAAAGTTTGCTTGCATTTGTGTGTAAATAGTCCAAAAAAACCCTCTTAGAAGTAGGACAATAAAATTTTGAGGCCCTCTATACAAAGCAACCCTACCTTATTTTTGGATATGTGTAAGAATGGCCAAATGGGTATCCTAAATGGGTCTCTTTTTTTTGTAGATCAGGTTTGGGTCAAAGGATATGTTCAAAAAACCGTTTTGAAAGACTACAAGTAAGAATGAGGGTTTGTGAAGGAAAACCAAGTTTTTGATGAACAAAGGAACTTGTTTAAGGTTTTTTTTAGTTTTATCACCTCTAATATACATCAAATTGGTATTAGATCTTGAAGATCTAGGCAAGATAAGTTTTGGGAGTTGTGTATTGTCTTTCTTTTAACAGGTTGAAGGAAGAGCCTAGATACCAAAAGACTAGGCCAAGGAAAAAGAAAGAGGCCTAAGATGAGGTATCACGAAGACAAAAAACAACATTGAGAAGAAGCAAGGTGAAAGAGACTATTTTGAAAAAGGAGAATGGACATGTTGAGAAGATTAGTCTGTGGAGACTTGCAGAGTAAGGAAGTACCAAGCAAGAAACAAGAGAAAAAAAGAGAGAAAATTGAGTTGTAGAAGAAGGATGTGAAGGTAAAAATAATAATATTGAGCAAGAGATAATAGAGTTGAGGCACACCTTGGAAAAAATGAAAGAAATTAAAGAAAAAATGTAAGAAACAATGGATCTTGAGATGCAACCGTGTCTTGAGAAGGTAGAACAAGAAAGTGGTTGAAATTTACCAATAAGAAAGAAGGTTTAGTGGCCCATCAAGAAGATCATTCAAAAATGAAGAAGGAAAAAGAGGACAACAACAAGAATTGATGAGTTGCAAGATGGTCATCGTCCTTCGATAATTGAATAATTTTAATTATTCAATCATTTTTTATCATATTCCTCTATTAATTAAATAATTTTTAATTATTTAGTTAATTCACCTTCTCATTTCTATTATATCTTGATCAATTAAAATTATTTAATTGCATTGCTAATATCCCCCTTTCTTTAATAATTAAATAAATTATTATTTATTTAATTATTTGTCCTTCATCTATAGTTAGATAATAATTATTATTGTTTGACCTTTTATTCTTTTATAATTAAATAATTGTCGAAATTATTTAATTACGAGTCATTCCTCACTTTTGAATAAATAATTCAAATTATTTATCCATGACCAATTTTTATCTATCCATTTGATTAAATTGATTAATTTAATTAAATGCTCCATCTTTCATTTTCTCCAAATAAATAATTTGAATAAATTATTTATTTGCAACTTGTCCCTTTCCTCCATTTTCTCCATTTTCAAATAAATAATTTAAAATAAATTATTTATGCACATCCTCTAGTCAAAGATGCCTTGTCATTAACCCTTTTCATAGCCTTCATTGTTGTCATAGCCGTCCACGTCATACTTGTTATAATTCTTCCCAGAATGGCATATTCTTTGTGTATCAATTCTGGACCATTGATCTTGGCATCTTTTTGGAGACTTGATCCCATCCATCCGTTTCATAACCTCCCTCTCATGCATCCTCATCTGTTGATCTTGGAATCCTTCTAGAGGATTGATTTGGACTGTCCATTCAAATGGTTGTCTATTAAAGCAACCTTCCTCCTCCATTTTCAACTTAACAACTAATTGTCTCCAACTTTCTACTTACTATTTTGCAAGTATTTGCACATGTGAAGCAACAAATCTAAGGGAAAATATTGCAAAAAGGAGAAATAAGAGAGCAAGGGAAGTGATTCAAGATTCTAGCATGGGGAGTTTTTCTATTTCATGTTCTTTTTTTCTCATGCTTTCATTTTTTTCTCTTGTTTAGGTGTGGTTAATAGTCTAGAGGTGTTGGCTATCACTATTCTAGCCTAGGAATTCTCTAACCCCATATTACAACAATCAATGACTAAATATACTACCAAATCGATCAATCAAAACAACCAATAAATGACTAAAAATGGTTTAGTCATCAATCTGGTAGCATTATAAATAATTGGCAATAAACTACTAATAGTCATGTGATCATGTTCAACTATTTATTTGCAATTGTTGGTAGTTTTTTTAATTATATATTGTTGTTTTTGTACTAGTGCACTAACAAGTCCCACATAGTCATAATCTCACCAGAAGCTCCTTGTGCTTCACTTATAATTTTTTTTCCCTAGGATAGATACTATTTGACATAGACTGAAAATTATCTTGATTCATTTTAACTTCTTGGATCAAGAGGATATCAATATTATTCTCAAGGATACATATCTTGAGAGAGTGTTATTTTTTAGGAATATTCAAGCCTCTCATATTCCAAGATAAGAACTTCATTTATAGTTTTTAGTGGTTGAATCCAAGGTCTTCTTCCTTTCACAATAAATCTCCCATGTTATTTCCTTTTGTCTTGTTTGATGCTGGGAGGTCTTACCCGCTTTTGAATCCACTCCCACACTAATTTTCTTGCTCTTGATTTTCTTTTTTGGTGTTGACCAACCATCATCAGTCTAGGAGGCACTAGGGCTAGCCCTCGGGGAGAGTACAAGTCCGTTAAGTGGCTCAAGAAAAACAAATGATCAATCTAGGAGGCACTAGGGCTCGCCCTCAGGGAGAGTACAAGTCTGTTAAGTGGCTCAAGAAAAACAAATGAGGAGCAAGAGTGTTGTACATGAAGCTTATCAAAAGGTGCCATAGGAGGGGGCGGGGAGTTGGCAATGAGTATCTCAACATTTAAAATACAATTTGGGTATGTGGGGCTTGGTTACCAGAAGCAAGGATGGGGTTGGGGATCTCTCCTTCCTCAAGAATATGAGGCATAGATGGTTGATTAATTACAATAGCTTGCAAGGTGGTAGAAACTTCCAACTATAAGGCATTTTTAAGGGGTTATTTAGTAGGGGAATTCAAAATTTTAAGGGGATCCTTAGTAAAGGGGTAGTTTTTCGCTTCATCCAAATGAAGGGAAATAAGGTCTTTAGGTTTAGAGATTTTATTTTTTGGGAGCTTTGAATTTAGTAAGAAGCTGAATAGATCTTGAACAATTTCTATAAAACATAGCAGCATTCTCATATTGAATGGGTTGGGACCAACTTCCTAACTTCGATTGGAGAGTAATACATTTGTGAAGAGTTTTGTTAATGTCAACATTAATACAAAGGTGGGGAAAAAATAACCTAAATTTATCCTTTGTAGCTCCATCACCAAGAAAAACTAGCCAAATGAGTTTCCAATGGATTTGAAAATCCATTCATCCCAAAAATCAAGTGGGAGACCTAGTAGAGGAATCCATACTTAAGCTATTCTATTTAAATATGCAACTAGGTCAAAACCCAACTTCCAACGACATAGGGACAAGCTATGTTTACCATGGAACCAAGGTCCCTGTGTAAGGACTCCAATGAGATCTTCATTAAAAGTGAATTTGAACATAAAGAGTCCACCAGGCATAGCATTTGTGGAAACACTCCCCTTCACCTTCCAAATAGTTGACATCCATCGATGAACCATATTAGTGCTAGGCCGAAAGGAGAACAAATTTCCAACCAAGGAGTTGTTCATTGAAGAGAGAATTTGATAAAAAACTGAGTTAGGGAGTTTGATAGAGGTTCCCTCCTTTGACTCCAAGTATTTAGGGGTGGCCCCACCACCACTAGTGTCCAACGATTCTCTAAGGAGAGAACCCTTCCATCCATCAAATTTCAGAGAGGAAGCAACCCCACCCCAGTGTTAGTGGAAGGTTTTGTCCCATCCAAGGGGAAAAAGGGGATAAAATGGATAGTAGGAAGAATATTAAGTGCACGATTCGGGGGGACAAGGTCACCCCCCCACAAGTATGCACCATGATCGAAGGAAAATTAAACTTGCAGGAGCAAGAAAGTTGCAGATGGGCTCTTTTATTTTATAAATCTATAATCTATGTTTCTTAGGTTGAGATTGTTAATTTTATTAACTTGATATAAATTCACATAATCTGAATGCTATTTAAATGGATCAATTTTATCATTATTATTAATTTATTGTTTATTCCAAATATGATGCAACCAAACAAACCATTAACATTATTTTCCCATTATTGCTAAAAGAAATCCAATAATTAAAAAATTGTTTCAAAACCACACTATTGCATTATTCCTCTCTACTCTAGAGTCTACAATGAAATAAAAAAAACATTAGATCTAAAAACCAAAAATTTAAAAAATCTAAAAATTACCTTTTTTGGCAATTTTTGACAATTGTCATAATTTCCTATTTTTGGTAATTTCGGATGCCTATACCTTTGAGCTCATAGTTTTTCAAATATATTAATACCACTATGGTGACACTAAATGTCAACTTAAAATTCAAATTAGAAATGTGAGTTCCCAAATTATTAGAAAAACAACTTTCTAAAAACTTAAAAAAAACACAAAGCTTATTTCGAGGGCCTAGATGAAAGAATTTGAACCTTAAAAAGAGTTGAAAAAGGCACCTATGAAACTTAAATTTTTAGAAATCCAAAAAAATTCTCATAATGCATCTCCCCATAAAATTTTATCCCAAAAAGACTTCCGAGTCAAAGGTTGACTCTCGAAAGCCCTTGCATCATTCTCCCCTTATTGAAATGAACACAACTTTTTAAAGTTATTGTCTTCGAACTGACGCCACTTTTTTGGATCCAATTTATTAAATTCTTTTTCTATGATGCAAGTGTTATTTATGTTGGCAAAACAATGAAAAACAACTGAGAGGGGGGGGTGAACAGTTGTCACATAATATTTGAACTACTTCTAACTTTACTTAAATTAATCTCAGATTTGATGAAAGATTAATAAACCATAAACAATTAGCACATCAGAGGGAAAAAGAACACCAAGATTTTTTACATGGAAACCCTATTAGCGGAAAAACTACAGTGGATGTTACTCAACAATATTATACCTTGTTAAAAGTCTAAGAATAATGGGAATGCACATGCATTCAAGCACACTGACTAGAGCTCACTGCTCAAATACAAAAGAGCACTCACTTTCCAAAAGGAGTTTGGATTAAGACCATCCAAAATGTGAACTAAGAAAATAGCTTCTATAGAAGCATGATTACAGTTCGAGTTAAGCACAAAAAAACCTTCTTCACTCTTCGCTCAACTTCTTCACACTCTACTTTGCAATCAAATGATTTGGACACTATTCAGACATATGCACTTTCTCTGGCATACTACGCTCTTATGCACACTTTACTTCGCTCAAAAAATCACTCTTATATATCTGCAATATTGAATTACATCAACAACTTCGTCAGCCAGAAGAGATATGAAAATATAAAACATACATACAATGTCGACCCAAATCTACAAATAAATTTTCAATGTGAATCCACCAAGGTCGGCCACAACATAGTGGAGACCCAAATTAACAACTCCAACACAAAAATGCTTCAATTAATTTCACCTCGAAGATCCACAACACACTACCATCAACATGTCGGGCAAGAACATGAAAAATGGAACATACAGAGAAAAATATTTGACCACGATCACATTGATCAATGTGGATGTAACAAAAGGATAGAGCGTGATCTAGAAGCATCCAACATCAACAAGGACTAATAGAGAAACATCTGCAGCAACATAAAACACATAAAATTCAATTCAAAATACTGACAAAACAAAAAAAAATACTTTAAGAACATATCTGTTCACAACACGATTAAATCTTCACGCAGATCTCTGAAAATTTTGGTGGATGAACTAGATACACTCGGCAGGAAAATATTTAATCCACAAGAACTAATATTCAACGTACAAAACACGACAACTTCATGACCTTCACAGTTCCACTAGGAACCTAAAACACTTCTTTTAACAATTTTCTCAATATCCTCGACATATACAATCTTCAATACACCAAATGCTAATAGTGTTGACATCAATGACAACCACATATCAACAACACATCCACAACATCCAACAAGATCCCCCTTTGGCATTGATCGCAACACATGATGTGAAATACACCATCAAACCAACTCTCAAACATCATGTACTCCTTAGATTCTGACTCTTCTATCCTTAACTCTTCTCAAGATCTTATTCCCATAGGGCTCTTCTCCCTAGATAATCATCAGTTTTTCACATTGCACTTCTCCGCCTTTGACATGAATGGAAAAGATGAGCAATATCTGTCCACATACAAGCTCTGAACCACATATCTACACATCTCACTACCCCCCCTAAGTAGCAGCCATGGAAAACATCAATCCAGATTAGAATATGATCATGAAATGCACGGATTGATGCAAATTAATGCATAATTAGTTCATATCAGGAGGGGTAATCACCCCTAGCATCCCTCTGAGATACTTAAAAGTATCCTTTTGCAATGGCTTAGCGAAAATATTTGCAATCTGTTCTTTGGTAGGCATATACTCTAGTTTGACTTCCTTCTCACTTACTTTCTCCCTCAGAAAGTGAAACTTGATTGATATATGCTTGGTCTTAGAGTGTAGCACCAAATTCTTAGAAATATTAATAGCACTTGAGTTATCACAGTATATTGCAATAGGTTTATCATATACTACTCTAATATCTTCCAACATCTATTTCATCCACATCACTTGAGTACAGTTATTGGCAGCACCAATATATTCTACTTCAGTAGTAGATAGAGAAATTGATTTTTTCTTTTTGCTCAACCAAGACACCAACTTCTTCCCTAGGAAGAAAGCACCACCACTAGTACTTTTTTTGTCATCTACATCTCCAGCCCAATCCGCATCAGTATATGCATTAAAAGTAAGATCATCATCCTTAGGATACCAAAGTCCAAAATCAATTGTTCCTTTAAGATATCTGAAGATTCTCTTTACAACAGTCACGTGAGACTCTTTTGGATCATCCTGAAATCTAGCAACCATAAACACAACATTCATAATGTTTGGTTTGGTTTGTGTTAAGTAGAGCAATCCACCAATCATAGATCTGCACCTTGTTTGAATTTCCTTACGAGAATCATCATTCTGTGTTAACTTGCATCCAATTACCATAGGAGTACCAACAAGCTTTGAATCATCCATGCCAAACTTCTTCAGTAGCTCTCTCACATATTTGGACTGGGTTATGAAGATCCCCTTGTCTAACTGGGTAACTTGTGTATACACCTAAAAATGGTCACATCACAATAGTCTGGTAATTAATTGAATATTTTCAATATTTAATTAAATCTTTGAATTCAATCTGCGTATAAATAAATCTAAATAATTTATTTATATTATTCATTCTTTCATTTCGATTAAATAAATAAGTTTATTTAATCACTTTTCTTATCCATTTCTTAATTAATTAAATAAACATTGTGATTTATTTATATTAATTATCATATAATCTTGGCTTGAATATTTTATTCAAATAAAGATTAAATATTAATCTAAAAATCTTCTAAATTCCATTCACAATTAAATATTCCAAATATTTAATTAATTCTTCTAAAGTCGATTCACAATTAAATATCTTAAACATTTAATTAAATGTTCTAATGTCTATTCACATCAAATATTTCAAAAATATTTTAAATCCTCAAACCTACATAACACATAAAATTAAATAAATTTATTTATTTAATTTGGATTATCTACAAAAACCATGAAACAAATTCAAAACAGAAAATTAATAAATTTCTCTGTTTCTGAGCAAAGTTGTTCCTGTGGGTTGAAGACAAACCTCCATTCTTCTCTCCAACCTCTCAACATCTTCCATCTTCCTCTCAACCTCTCCATCTCTCACCATTCAAATTTACTAGACAATCTCACAACCATTGATCTTTTCCAGCCAGGCTTTTTCCTGTAAAAATATATAAAAAGGACTCCCGAGTCTCTAAAAAAAAGAAAGAAGAGAAGCTTGCATACGGGAAAACTATAGTCAATCAGCCTTCCAACATCCATAGCCACTAGAATCATAGCATAGCATATCCCAACATATCAACATTCCATATCATGGCCAATCAGCCTCATATCATAGTTTTAAAAGCATTCATAATCCACAGCCCTTGTGCATAATCTATAGCCCCTGTGCATATCTGTATATCAACATTTCACTCCACCAGCATATAGGATAGAGAAGCATTCTCTCTTTGCATACTCGTTCTACAGGTTGCCATTCTGAGCAGCTTTGCTTACACAGTCTGAGAGCAGTAGCTTCAACATAGATCACACCTAGTTTAGCGCTCTTTAACTCTGTTACAACACCCTTTAAGGATTCTACAGTGCCCTTTACTAATCTTGCAATGCCCATTAATGATTCTACAACACCCTTTATTGATCCTGCAATGCTCATTACTGATCTTGTAGCACCCACTAAAGATCTTGTAGTGCCCATTGCTGATTCTGTAGTGCCCTTTACTGATTCTGTAGTGCTCTTTACTGTTTTCATAGAGAATTTCTATTTTAGCGCTCTTGATGTCTGTTTTAGCACATTTTTCTATTTTAGCATAGAATTTGTAAGTCTACAACTATAATCTGTAACTTAAGTAGGATTTGACTAGATCCGACGCGACCGTGGCCAGTAAGAGCTTTAAAAAAGTGAACCAATCCTAGGATAGGCACTTAATTGGAATGAATCAATCCTAGGATTGTCACTTAATTCAAAATCAATCAATCTAGGATAGTCACCACACAATGATCTTGCAATTAAAATTGAACAACTTATTTTTGGTGAAGTAATATCTTCACTTAGATTAGACCATTGTGATTTGGGTTTTGAAAAGAAAAATCGTTTGCTTTGTTTGTAGCAATAGGTCTATTCTCTCCCCTTAACTGGGTGATCAAAATACCAGACTTTCCTTTTCAATTTCATGCAAATTTACTACTTTAATTATATCCTTTAGAGAGCCTGCTCTTGTGGGAAAAAGTACTCGCCTAAGAGGAACGACTCAAGTGGGTTCAAGCCAAAGCCAGGCTATTCCACCCCACTATAAAATTTAAAGCAAATCTGGGGAAACCCTCTTTTTCCGGTAGTGTGCAAGATAACCATCCCAAAAGCCTTTGTTCTAAAGGTTGGGAGGTCTCCTGAGGGAGTTTATTATTGCCGCACCAAACAGAAATTCTTACTACGAGCTTAGTGTAGTATCCAACCAAAGTCAGTTTTCGAACATCATAATAATCACACTGCAGGGGAGGGAAGAATCTACCCCCAAGATACTCACCATATAACTGCCAAGGATTATTTGCTCAAGGGATCATATATCCACTTTCGTCACTCTGAGTACGTTCCTGGAAAAGACAAAAACACGGGCACCCCTTCGGGGGTGACACGGCTGTGTGAGTCAACACAGTTCTAAGATGTGGGCTATTGATTATTATGGTGACCTACCTGCGTACTAAGAGTGAGTCTGCTTGAACTATCTATCATGTGTAAAACCTGTGAAAATGATTTTGGAAAAACATTTTGATCATACACTTAATGTTTAGTATAGGACTTAAAAACAACTATTCTACAACTTGCTTGACGTGTTTTCAAAACATTAATTCAATAAAGATCATCCAAAACTCACAATTACATTGATTACTCTCATGTTAAGAGATTGGAAATCCAAAAACTTTGTTAAGAAATCCATTCTCAAATGAATCAAAAAGCCAAAGAAACCACTTAGCTACAAGAAACTATTGAAGAAAAGACGATTCTTGTACCAAAGTCGAAAGTTTTTACTTAAACATAGAACCTTTATCCATCTATATCATGACTATGTTAGAGGTTTCACTGATGATTATGTTGTAGAACTGTTATACTCACAAGCTTTCTTTCAAAGAAGAGCCCTTTCTCAAAGGCACAACCACAGTCAGCGTATTCATTCTTCTAATATTCCCCAACCTGCAATTGAATATTCTACTCGTCCAAATCAATTTCTGCAATAGAGAACTCAATCACATTAGGCACCTATCACAAATCCATCTTTTTACAAAGCTACGATCAAACTTCATAAAGTGTAAAATCATTTTTTCTTGATCTTTTGCTTAAATTCCCCCCAACAGGATTTTCATCCTTTCAATTAGGGAAAACACAAGCTAAAGACTAGAAATCTTTTAAGTCATAGAATCTTCATTCTATTCTGACTTTCATATCCATCAAAAATTGCACTATTTCATTCTTTTGATCAAAAGTTAGTAGAATTTGGGGCAAAGCTTATGCCTATTGTCACGAGATCTCGAAAGCATATAGAAAAAGATGAAAGAGAAAGCGCCACAAGAAAATGGGTGATAATAGTAAGAAGGAAGAGAATCCATTTCATACTGAAGAGATAACAGAAGAAAAGCTTCAAGAAGTAGAGCAGGATCCCCAATTCCATACTCTTATAGAAAGAATTTTAGAACGAAACAAAGAAAGATATTTCCTTTCATTAGCTAATCAAGGAGCTAAGTTACATGTTGATTTTGATATAGAAGGGATTAAAGAGAATCCTGAAACTCCTCCTAATGATTTTAGTGCCCTTACTCAACAGATAAAAGAATTACAAGTGCAAATAAAGGAAATGCAAGGGGGTGCAACAAAGAAGTATGTTTTGGATGACATATCTCCTTATCCATTTGATAGGAGTCTTCAAATGATCCCTTTTCCAAAACATTGCGAAATCCCTAAATTTGATAGGTACAATGGGAAAACTGACCCCATTGAACATGTGAGGGATTTCCTAAATATGAGTCTAGAATTCGCTTATGAAGATACCTACTTAATGTGATTGTTTCCACAAAGTTTGGGTGGACAATCCATGGAGTGGCTTTCCAAGATCACTCCCCCCATCAAAACCTTTGAGGAGTTAATAAATCAGTTTATATCACAATACGCCTACAACATCCAACACCAGATAACCATGCTTGATCTTTGTAAAGTGAAACAAAAAGTAGGGGAATCTTTCAATACGTTTTTGCAAAGATGGAGAAGATTGCTTGCACGATATTCTCACCCTGTTCCTGAAAAGGAAAAGATGGATATCTTCATCAATAGCTTAGATCAAGAATTAAGCTACAGACTTAATCTTCATTGTCCTCATAACTTTGAAAAATTGATTGAAAACACAATTACCATTGAAGGGGCCTTGGTCAAAAGAGGAGTGATAAAACTTGATAATCCAAGTTCATCCAACCATAACAACAATGATAAAACAAGGTTTTGGAACAGAAATAAAAATGTTGTCAATGATGGTATAGTGGATGTAAACAATCTACGAACAAGATCATCTATCTTCAACCTATCAAGTGCTCCACGAAACAACCAACAAGGAAATATCAACCAACAAGGAAACAACAATCAACAAGGACAAAACTCCAATCAAGAAAGCATGACCAATCAAAACAACAAGGACAATCGTGGTAATTTCAATAACAATCTTGGCAATACCCAAACATCAAATCTACCAAGACCTCCATTCTTTTCAAATCGATGAAATTTTACCACTTTGGGTCAATCTCTTGAGTCTGCTCTCAAGGAGCTTCTCAATAATAAGTTTATCACCTTACCACCACAAAGAGATTATGAGCCACGAGTCAAACCACCATCATGGAATGACTCGTATTATTGCAATTAGCATCAATGTAAAGGTCATAGAACAAATAACTGTCAAGCCTTGCAAAATCTAGTACAAGATTTAATTGACAATGGCACCATCACAATTGAAGGACATCATACCAATGATGATCATCAAGCATTCAAAGATCCTTTACCAAACTATCAAAAGGGGGAAACATCAGATACCAAAGCAAAAAGTATAAATAATGTTGAAGACAACATAATCTGCCACATCTATGCACATGATCAATGGGTTAATGTTATCAAAATCAAGGAAAAACAAGAATATCAACAGGTTAATGTGACTACGAGAGGACAATAAAAAGTTGTCCTAAAGGGTAGTTCATCTAAGGCAGCTATTCCTCCTCCAAGTCAATATAATCTAGTTGATCAATTGAGAAAAACATCAGCTCAAATTTCCATGCTTGAACTTCTCAAAATATCTCTCGTACACAAGAATATTTTAGAAGAAGCTCTTGTAAACACAACCGTCGACATTGATCTAGATGTAAAAAAATTTTAAGCCATGGTGGGACATTTTTCTTCCCCACTTGTCTATCATTCTCTAAAAAAGATGATGCCTCCATGACACATCCGCATAATTCATTTCTTTATTTTGAAGTTATGATCCATAAACACCGAATCAGACATGTCTCGATAGATGGAGGAGCCGGTTTAAACATTTTTACCTTATAGCTAATACATGCTTTAGGAATATAAGAAAATTCCATTGATCCACGAAGAAAAATAACTATCAAGGCATATGATGATGAAGAAAGAGCTTCTAAAGGACTAATAATGCTACCTATCAGAGTGGGACATGTTGTGAAAAATACCTTTTGTCAGGTTCTAGATCATGATCTTTCCTATAACATACTTTTGGGTCATCCATGGATTCATGATATGCAGGAAGTACCGTGAACGTTCCATCAATGCCTCAAGTTTCCGTATGATGGATAGGAAATAAATATACAAGCTGACTACAATAACACCCAAACTTGTTCAAATCTCCGAGCAACTTGACATTTTTGTGCCACACAATAGGGAGGATTTTACTACTTCCAATCTACAAGGCAAATTGCAAGAATTGACAAAGAATCTTGACACCAAGCTACATTTAAAAGAAAAAGGAATAGGCGAATATTTGCTATCCCTTTCTAGCTTACCTCCTTCTCTGAGGTCACATGGTCAGCTGATCCTATCAAATCAAAAGATTGCAACAACCTCTACATCCCAAGCTTCTGTGCCAATCACAAAGTTTGATGAACAATTCATTAAAGATAACACCACCGACAAAGAAGCTGAAGATAGGGACATCCTACGATGGCTATACAAAGATGAAGATGAATCTTTCTTGCACATCAAGTTACCTACTGAACAATATGGTAAAGGGTATACTATCATGCAAAGAATGGGCTATGAAGGAAATGGTCCAATAGGAAAAAGAAAAGAAGGAATCATTGAGCCAATTCAACCTATTTCAATACATCCAAAGGATAAAATAGGACTTGGATATGGTAAGGATACAGAAGATTCAACTTCACAGTAAGCACAACAAACTCATGAAGGAGAATCAATTTTAGATAAACCCCATGAAGACGTCACTCTACAAAAATTTTATGGATCAATTTTCCAATTGCAGAATAGTTCAAACACTAATTCCAATGAATACAAATGGGATGATGTCTCTGATGATACATTCTTAATAGAGAAAAGGGTGGATGTCATACACAAATTCGCACCCACATTCTTACAAGGGGAGGGCTCAAGGCCTCCACTTGATTATGTTTTACAAAGCGATCATGACTCAAGTGAGGACGATTTAGATTTTAACGAGATCTATAATCGATGGGAGAATACCATTATAGACCTTTTCCATAATGAAAATGACAACCATGTCATGACTTTGACAACTCAAGACTTTATCCAACCTAATGATCCCATACCTTTAGTCTATCTGGAACTTATTGATTGGGACAACGATGCACCTATCCATATCCCTACATTTCATGATGATGAGGATATTTTAAATTTCCTTTGTTCATCTAACCAAGAAAACAAGTGTTCCATTGAAGAATCTCATACTCAAGATTTTGATAGGGAGGGTGTCAAGTCTCTTAGCTGCGAAATAAATGAAATAAAAGATGGATCTATTGGTGACAACCAAAAAATGGTAGTGGTAGATCACAACAAGAGAAAAGTAAAGAGTGAATTTGATGGTGAAAACCTTTTTGAGGCACTAAAGGATGAGAAACTTGAAACTCTTCCCAAACATTATCAAGAAAGATCTTCTATTTTGATTGAGCCAATAGAATCAATCAACATAGGTACAACAAAACAGCCAAAAATCTTGCAACTTGCAGCATCATTAATAGTGGGAGAAGTACTAAAATTCATAGAGTTCTTGAAGGAGAATCAAATCAACTTCGCTTAGTCATATGCCGATATGCCAGGGTTAGATCCTAATCTGATAATGCATCATCTATCTATAAACACAGGGGAAAAACCTGTGAAGAAAAAAATCAGAAAAATGCATCCACATGTTGCATTATTGGTTAAAGAAGAGTATAGAAGCTTTTAGATGTTGGATTCATTCGGTCTATTCACTATGCAGAATGGATCTCCAATATCATACCTGTTTGAAAGCTGGAAGGAAGGATTAAAATTTGTAAAGATTTCAGAGATTTGAACAAAGTGTGTCCTAAAGATGACTTCCCTTTTCCAAACATAGATATTATTGTTGATTTAACTACTGGCCATGTAATGTATTCATCAATTGATGGATTTTCAGGATAGAACCAGATAAAGATTGCACCACAGGATCAAGATAAAACAACGTTCACGTGCCCTTGGGGTACCTATTGTTGGAATGTCATGCCATTTGGGCTTAAAAATACAAGAGCGACTTATCAAAGAGCAATGACAACCATTTTCCATGACATGATGCACACCTTCATGGAAGACTATGTGGATGACTTATTGGCCAAATCCAACACAAGAGAAGGACATCTAGAAATCTTGTCAAAGATCTTTATCAGAATGGAGAAGTTCAATGTTTGACTCAATCCAAAGAAATGTGTCTTTGGCGTTAAATCTGGAAAAATCCTAGGATACATTGTTTCAGAAAAGGGCATAGAGGTTGATCAAGGAAAAGTACAAGCTATAATGGACATGTCGCCACCATGAAATATCAGTCGACTCCGATCACTGCAAGGATGACTAAAATCTATCATGAGGTTTATAGCTCAACTGGCAGACAAAAGCTTACCATTTACACATCTATTGCATAAAAATGTCCCATTCAAATGGGAGGAAAAGTGTGAGGCAGTATTTAATCATATCAAGTAATATCTCATGAATACACTAGTCCTAATTCCACCAATTCCAAGAAAGCCACTCATACTTTATATTTTAGCAACAAAAGTATCTTTGGGAGCGTTACTAGCACAGGAGGATTCTACAGGAAAAGAAAGGGCCATATGCTATATTAGTAGAACTTTAACAAGTCATGAATTAAACTACACTTTCATTGAAAAATCTTGCCTAGTAGTAGTGTTTTCTTCTCAAAAGTTGTGCCACTATATGTTGGCTCATACAGTTAAGTTGATAACCAAAATTGATCCACTAAAATACCTCTTAAGCAAAGCTACCTTCATTGGAAGACTTGCAAAATGGGTAATGATCTTAAGTGAGTTTGACATTCACTATGTAGATCGAAGAGCTATAAAAGGATAGGTCATCACAGATCAGTTGTCCGAAGCACCTTTACAAGAAGAAAACCCAATGCACATTGAATTTCCTGATGCAGACATCTTCACAACAAAAATTAAGAAATCATGGACATTGTACTTTGATGGATCTTACACGCAACATGGCTCAAGGGCAAGGATTCTTTTTGTCACACCTGAAGGACATACCATCCCAAAATCATATCGGTTAATGTTTCCCTACACAAATAACATAGTTGAATATGAAGCATTGCTCATAGGAATGAAGATAGCATTGGACTGGGGGATTACAGAGTTGCAAGTCTACGATGATTCACAACTTGTCATTAATCAAATCAATGATGATTATCAGACTAAAGATGATAAGCTGCTACCTTACAAGAACATGGTGGATGATTTTAAAAAGTATTTTGTGGCAATCAAGTTTTCACAAATCCCAAGGATTGATAATCAAGTTGTAGATGCGATGGCTACAATTGCTTCCTTGCTACAATTATCAGAAAATAAAAATGGGTACGAATTCTTGGTGGAACAATTGTTTTCTCCTGCCTATGATAATCCAGAGACCCAAGTCATATGCCATTTAACCAGTTCTGATTCACCTTTATATGGAAAGATTTATACCTACCTACAAAATAACATCTTATCTTTGGACTTATCCCGAAACCAAAAAAGGAATTTCATACGCCAATCATCCCATTATACCTTGATCACCGATATCCTTTACCAACGTGGTCTTGATGGTATGCTCCTTTGATGTCTTAAACGTGACAAATCTAAACAAGCCTTACAAGAGGTTCATGGTGGTATTTGTGGAACTCATTCAAGTGGTTTAACCTTAGTCAAGAAACTTGTTACAATGGGATATTATTGGCCTACCATGGAGAGAGAATCTTTTACTTTTGTTAAGAAAATCCATGGAATCAACAAGATAGAAAAGAAAGGAAAATTTGAACCAAATTGGCTTGGTCCATTTGTCATCATTGCAGTATACGGTTCTGGAGCATATCAGTTATCTACATCAGAAGGGGACCTATTTGAAGAACTGATTAACAACATTCATTTGAAGAAGTTTTATGTTTGAATCATCAAAATTAGAAAATGTCCTAAAAAAATACATAAAAATAAAAAAAAAGTCCCGAAAAAATACATAAAAATAAAAAAAGTCTTGAAAAAATACATAAAAATATGAAAAAGTCCTGAAAAAATACATAAAAAATTAGAAAAAGTCCTGAAGAAATCTATAAAAAATTAGAAAAAGTCCTGAAAAAATACATAAAAATTAGAAAATGTCCTGAAGAAATTTGTAAAAACAAAAGTGCAATAAAATCAAGTGGTGAAAACCTGGCAAATAGGCGCTACTTATGATCAAAATGGGCTTCTTTATCTATTGGCTTATGTCTTCCATTCGCTTTACATCATCATCTATCCATATCTATCATGTGTACATATCTATCATATCCATATTATGAAATGGGAATCCTTGTGTTTCATCATGGCTTGATAAAATTTGTACATATCCATAATATTTAGGTTGTGTTTACACTGGAGGAGAAACATAGACTAAACAAGAGAGGGGCAACAAGATTTTAGAACATCACAAACGGACAAATGATGGTTTGACAAAACGTAACATACATTGACGCATTAAATCAACCACAACATCAAAATGATCACTCAATGCCAATGAAATCAAACAACATGGTCAAAACAACGTTAATCAAAACAAAAACATCAACGTTGATAACCAAGTTGGATGATCGTAATCTGAATAATGTTTGAAATACTTTAGGAAAATTTTGAATTATTGGTTGATTTTCTATCATATCTCTGGAGCAAATTCAATGATGTACTACACTAGAAAATCAAGGAAGGAGTATGATTTTTCTTTGTCTGTTGTTTGCGAGGAAATCATTAGTACTATGAAAATTGGTCATGAGACATGCTCTACTAAGTATCATTGATGACATTTTAGAATTTGCATGGGAAACGGGTTAACTCTTGTTTGTTTATGCAAGCGATACTCAGGTCATCTCAGTTCAATTATACCTAGATGCTTGTATTATCTTGCTATATCATAATTTATGAAAGCAATACTCAGGTCATCACTGGTGCTAACATACCCTTTGATGCTTGTATTATCTTTCAACATTTTAAAGCTCTATGATGACACAACAAGCACAAATAAGCTCTCAGAATGACAATATTGCATGGATAAATCTGCATGGTTAGTATAGCACCTCAGGCATCTCAAGTAATGATGTTAGTTTGCATTCCTCGATCACATCTCTATCTGCCTGTACAAGCTGTGGAATCAATCTCCATGTCTTTGGGAATTTCTCCCGTAACTGCAAGACGCTCAATCTCTCCTATTAAATAGGAAGAATCATCAAGTCAAAGCAACATCAATATCAAATCATCACGACAAATCAATCAAATCTGAAAACCAATTTATCAAAATCCTGTTTGTTTTTAACAACCTTAGAAGAAAACTTATCAACAAACTATTTGTTTTTCATCATCATGGAAAACAAATTTATCAAAATCATGTTTGTTTTTAACAACCTTAGAAGCAAACTTATCAACCAAAACTATTTGTTTTTCATCATCATGGAAAAGAAATTTATCAAAATCCTGTTTGTTTTTAACAACTTTAGAAGCAAACTTATGAACAAACTATTTGTTTTTCATCATCATGAAAAGAAAATTTATCAAAATCCTGTTTGTTTTTAACAACTTTAGAAGCAAACTTATCAACAAACTATTTTTTTTCATCATGATGAAAAGAAAATTTATCAAAATCCTGTTTGTTTTTAACAACTTTAGAAGCAAACTTATCAACAAACTATTTTTTGTTCATCATGATGAAAAGAAAATTTATCAAAATCCTGTTTGTTTTTAACAACTTTAGAAGCAAACTTATCAACAATCTATTTGGTTTTCATCATCATGAAAAACAAATTTATCAAAATCCTGTTTGTTTTTAACAAATTTAGAAGCAAACTTATCAAACAATTATTTGTTTTCCATCATCATGAAAAGAAAATTTACCAAAATCCTGTTTGTTTTTAACAACTTTAGAAGCAAACTTATCAACAAACTATTTGTTTTTCATCATCATGAAACACAAATTTATCAAAATCCTATTTGTTTTAACAACCTTAGAAGCAAACTTATCAAACAACTATTTGTTTTTCATTAATTTGAAAGCAAATTTATTAGCTACTATTTGTTTTCCAAAAACTTTGGGAACAAATTTATTGGAAAAACATCATCAAATCAGGGCAACGTATTTAAAGGCAAAATTGGGGCATTTTAACACATTCTATCATTGCAGGGGCAATTCAGTTCATCAATTTTTCATATCACTTCTTTCCATGTAAATTTATTCACATCATCATTTTCGAACTATGAATCGACATCTTAAAAATCATAAAAATGAAAAAATTCCAAAAAAATCTAAAAATTCAAAAACATTCACAAAAATCAAAATCTTATCGGTTCATTGTCCAAGGGGGCATATACCTATCAACATTCGACAATCAACATTTGGGGAAAATTTCAAAATTCTTTGAAGCAATGTGTAAAACACATCACTTCAAAGAGGGGCAAAATGTATACACCTAAAAATGGTCACATCACAATAGTCTGGTAAATAATTAAATATTTTTAATAGTTAATTAAATCTCTAAATTCAATCTGCGTATAAATAAATCTAAACAATTTATTTATATTGTTCATTCTTTCATTTCGATTAAATAAATAAGTTTATTTAATCACTTTTCTTATCCATTTCTTAATTAATTAAATAAACATTGTGATTTATTTATATTAATTATCATATAATCTTGGCTTGAATATTTTATTCAAATAAAGATTAAATATTATTTTAAAAATCTTCTAAATTCCATTCACAATTAAATATTCCAAATATTTAATTAATTCTTCTAAATTTTATTCACAATTAAATATCTTAAACATTTAATTAAATCTTCTAATGTCTATTCACATCAAATATTTCAAAAATATTTTAAATCCTCAAACCTACATAACACATAAAATTAAATAAATTTATTTATTTAATTTGGATTATCTACAACAACCATGAAACAACTTCAAAACAGAAAATTAATAAATTTCTTTGTTTCTGAGCAAAGTTGTTCCCGTGGGTTGAAGACAAACCTCCATTCTTATCTCCAACCTCTCAAGATCTTCCATCTTCCTCTCAACCTCTCCATCTCTCACCATTCAAATTTACCAGACAATCTCACAGCCATTGATCTTTTCCAGCCAAGCTTTTGCCTGTAAAAATCTATAAAAATGACTCCCGGGTCTCTAAAAAGAAAAGAAAAGAGAAGCTTGCATATGGGAAAACTATTATCAATCAGCCTTCCAGCATCCATAGCCTCTAGAATCATAACATAGCATAGCCCAGCATATCAACATTCCATATCATGGCCAATCAACCTCATATCATAGTTTTAAAAGCATTCATAATCCACAACCCCTATGCATAATCTACAGCCCCTGTGCATATCCGTATATCAACATTTCACTCCACCAGCATATGGGGATAGAGAAGCATTCTCTCTTTGCATACTTGTTCTGCAAGTTGCCATTCTGAGAAGCTTTGCTTACACAATCTGAGAGTAGTAGCTTCAAGAAAATCACTAGAGATAGAGGACAATGGAATGATTATGAAGAAGCTCTATTTGATTTCTTTGATTTCATTCTATTTAGCTTTATTTAGTTTAATGTTGCATTGGTGTGTTTTTGTTATCTTATTTTGATACTAACATTTCCCACACACAACTTGCAATCCCAAAAATAACTTCATCTCTCCAATCATACTCATTTCAAATTCATTCTTCATTTCATCAACAAACCTCATACATAGATTATCATCTCCTCCAAAAATAATGTCATCAAAAAATACCTCAATAATCAACTCTTTATCGTTATCCAATTTGAAATACAAGTTGTTGTCAGAAGTACCTTTATTGAATCCAAGCTTCAGTAAATATTTGTCCAGTATAGCATACCAGGCTCTCGGGGCTTGCTTGAGTTCATATAGAGCTTTCTTCAGTCGACAAACCATGTTTTCTTCATCAATTAGTTGAAATCCATCTGATTGTTTAATGTATACTTCTTCTTCTAGCTCTCCATTTAGAAAAGCGAACTTCACATCCATTTGATAGACCTTGTAGTTCTTATATGCACCATAAGCAAGAAATAAACTTACAACTTCAATTCTACCAACAGGGGCAAAATTTTCTTCAAAATCAATACCATCCATCTTTGAATACCCTTTACATACTAGTCTTGCTTTTTTTTTTACCACTTCACCTTTTTCATTCAATTTATTCTGAAGGACCCATTTAGTACCAATCACATTTTTATCTTTAGGTCTAGGAATAGTTACCCATGTATTAGTCTTTTCAATCTGCATTAATTCTTCCATCATAGCTTCCATCCAGTGTTCATCATTGCAAGCTTCATTGACATCTTTGGGTTCAATCTTGGATATCAGGCAATACTCTTCTGCAATCTTTCTTTTATTTTGCACAACTTTATTCTTGTCCCCTATAATTTTATTTTTAGAATGATTTAGCTTTACATACCTTGGAGTTTCATAATTCTCTCGAACTTCTGATTATTTTGTTCTTTCTTCTCCACTTGCAATTGTCTCTGCTTCCTAACTATCCTGATTTACCAGAACAAAAGGAACATATGGAACATATGGCACAATTTGAAGTTGATTTTGTGTCTGGACATTCTTCCCTTTGTATTGTTTTCATCTGACTCATATCCACAATATCTAGATGATTTAGCAAAATCCTCATCAAATTTAACATTTGCACTCTCAACCATTTTTCTCAGCTTTCTGTTGTAGCACCGGTAGAGCTTGCTTCTAGTGGAGTAGCCTAGAAAGATTCCTTCATCGCTTCTTGCATCAAACATGGCTATATCATCATCTCTCTTGATGTGGCATTTGCTTCCAAAGATCTTGAAGTATTTAACAATAGGCTTATAACCAAATAATAGTTCATAAGGAGTCTTACCAAAATTACCATTAACATTTACCTAGTTCAAAGTATACACAACAATTCTTATAGCTTCACTCCAATAGATGTGAGGCACATTTCCTTCAATCATCATTGTTCTAGCAGCATCCATATTTTTTTTGTTCTTCCTCTTTGCAACTCCATTTTGTTGAGGGGTTCAGGGAGCAGATAACTGTCTTATCATTCCATGCTCTTCACAAAAGGAATTAAACTCTCTAGAGGTGAACACACCACCTCTGTCTGACCCTAAGCATTGGATTTTTAGACCTTTCTCATTTTTCTGCCATAGCTTTGAAATTTTTGAACTTTTCTAATGCTTCACATTTTTCTCTTAAGAAAGAAACCCATATCATTCTAGAGTAATCATCAATAATCAACATAAAGTACCTTTCACCATGGAGACTTCTAACTCTAGAGTGACCACATAGATCAGTATGCACAAGCTCTAGTAATCCATTTGAATGATGTTGTTTACTCTAAAAAGAAACTCTTGTTTGTTTTCCCATCTGACACTCCTTGCAAATTGTGCTAGTAGGCTTCACTAACTTAGGTAGATCTCTTATTGCTTGAGTGGAACTTATTTTGACTATGCTATCAAAATTCTCATTTCATAGCCTTCTATGCCATAACAATCTTTCATCTAGTTGAGAAATTAAACAACTTTCACTAGCAACATTCAGGTGAAAAATGTTACCTTTTGTCTGTTTACCTGAAGCAATTATATTTCCAGAACTTCCAAATATCCTACATCTTCCATCTTTGAACTGAGGATCATAACCCTTTTCCACCATCTGTCCAACACTTAACAAGTTGTGCTTTAAACGTTCAACATAAAGAAAATCATCAGTGTTATGCTTACCTCCAGGACAAATAGATCCTCTGCCATGAATCACACAAGCATTGTTATCTCCAAATCTTACAATCCCACTTTCATACTTCTCTAGACTTACCAATTTGCTTTTGTCACCAGTCATGTGATGTGAGTATCCACTGTCAATGACCCACTCATCCTTTTCTTCAATTCAGGCTGAAAGAGCTTTGTCAATTATAACAAATTCAGTAGCAACATGACTATTTTCCTTGATAGCAATGAAAACCCAAAAATATTAATTTCCATTATCTTTATCAGACTCATCATCAGTCACTCCTTCTTCAGCAAAATATCATTTCTTTTGGAATCTAGATTTTTAAGGCTTACATCTAAGAACTCTTTCAGGAAACCTTGATGCAAAATGACCTATTTTACTACAAGAAAAACATTTGATAGGAAACTTTCCTTTGTACTTACCTTGTCCTCTACCTCCTTTCTTCACAATCAGTGCTTCCAATTCTTCTAGTTCTCTTTCTTCATCTTCAAGTTGTTTCATTTCTTCCTCATACTTGAATGTCTTTCTAGAACTCTCTCCCAGATCATATATTTGCTTGTTTCTTCTGGATATAGTAGCCTTAAATGTAGGTTCAGTCTTAGGAGTAAAATCACCAAATTCGCTCAACTCAAAGACACATTTTCCAATTAGTGTATCCCTTGTCACATTCGTCAATGATCTAATTTCTTCAATAGCTTGAGCCTTTGCTTTGTAGGAGGGAGGAAATGATCTGAGCAACTTAGCCACAATTTCTTCCTCTTCTAGGATACCACCGACACATCTAATGCCCATTACTAGCTCATTTACTCTCTGCATAAAAGAGGAAATATTTTCACCTTCACCCATTTTCAGATTTTCATATTTACCTATCAAGCTCTATAGCTTAGCCATATTTACATGTAAATCTCCTTCATACAAAGTTTCCAGCTTTGTCCACATCTCACGAGCTATCTTTAGACCTAAGAAATTTTTCATTTTTGAATCTGTTAGAGCACTCAACAAAGCTTCCATGGCCCAGACAATATTCTCAGCCTCTTTGATTTCATCAAGAGTGGAAGGACCACTTGTAGGAATAACATATCTAATCTTTGTAATTTTCCAAAAAGGTTCACCAATACACTTGAAATGACACTCCATCCTAGCTTTCCACAATGAGTAATTTGTTCGATCATAACTAGGAATGTCGTTTTTGTATGATGCTATCTCGGATCACCTCAAGCTTTTAAAATTCTTCAGAGGAACCTGCTCTAATACCAATTGTTTAAAAAAACAAGGACAAACAATTGAGAGGGGGGGTGAATCAGCTGTCACAAAATATTTGAACTACTTCTAACTTTACTTAACTTCATCTCAGATTTGATGAAAGATTAATAAACCATAAACAATCTGAACATCAAAGAGACAAAGAACACCAAGATTTTTTAGGTGGAAACCCTTTTAGGGGAAAAACCACGGTGGATGTTAGTCCACAATATTATACCCTATTAAAAGTATAAGAATAATGGGAATGCACATGCATTCAGGCACATTGCCTAGAGCTCACTGCTCAAATACAAAAGAGGACTCACTGTCCAAAAGGAGTTTGGATTAAGACCATCCAAAATGTGAATTAAGAAAATAGCTTCTACACAAGCCTGATTACAGTTCGAGTTAAGCAAAAAAAAACCTTCTTCACTGTTTGCTCATATTCTTCACACTCTGCTTTGCAATCGAATGATTTGGACACTATTCACACATCTACACTTTGTCTAGCATACTATGCTCTTATGAACACTTTTCTTTGCTCAAAAAATTGCTCTTATATATCCGCAATATTGAATTATAATCAACAACTTCATCGTCCAGAAGAAATATGAAAATATAAAACATACTTACAATGTTTTCCCAAATCTACAAATAAATTTTCAATTTCAATCCACCAAGGTTGGGCACAACATAGTGGAGACCCAAATTAACAACTCCAACAAAAAAAGACTTCAATTAATTTCACCTCAAAGATCCACAACATGGTACCATCAACATGTTGGCCAAGAACATAAAAAATGGAACATACAGAGAAAATTATTCGACCACAAACACATCGATCAATGTGGACATACCAAAAAGATAGAGTGTGATCTAGAAGCATCCAACATCAGCAAGAAATAATAGAGAAGCATCTGCAGCAAAATAAACACATAAAGTTCAATCCAAAATACTAATAGAACACACAGAAATACTATCAGAACACATTTGTTCACAACACGATTAAATCTTCACGCGGATCTCTAAAACTTCCAGTGGATGAAGTAGATACACTTAGTAGGAAACCCTTTTATTCACAAGAACTAATATATCCTTGTCTCTACTTCCTAACTATCTTGATTCACTGGAACAAAAGGAACACATGGAACATATGGCACAATTTGAAGTTGATTTTGTGTTTGAACATTCTTCCCTTTGTTTTTATTGTTTTCATCTGAATCATATCCACAATATCTAGATGATTTAGCAGAATCCTTGTCAAATCTAACATTTTCACTTTCAACCATTTTTCTCAGTCTTTTGTTGTAGCACCAACAGGCCTTGCTTCTAGTGGAGTAGCCTAGAAATATTTCTTCATTACTTTTTGCATCAAACTTGCCTATATCATCATCTCTGTTGATGTGGCATTTGCTTCCAAAGATCTTGAAGTATTTAACAGTAGGCTTGTAACCAAACCATAGTTCAAAAGGAGCCTTACCAGAATTACCATTAACATTTACCTAGTTCAAAGTATACACAAAAATTCTTATAGCTTCACTCCAATAGATGTGAGGCACATTTGCTTCAATCATCATTGTTCTAGCAACATCTAGTATTATTATTTTCTTCCTCTTTGCAACTCCATTCTGTTGAGGGGTTCAGGGAGCAAATAACTGTCTTCTGATTCCATGCTCTTCACAAAAGGAAATAAACTCTTTGGAGGTGAACTCACCACCTCTGTCTGACCCTAAGAATTTGATTTTTAGACCTTTCTCATTTTTCTACCATAGCTTTGAAATTTTTGAACTTTTCTAATGCTTCAAATTTTTCTCTTAAGAAAGAAACCCATATCATTCTAGAGTAATCATCAATAATCAACATAAAGTACCTTTCACCATGGAGACTTTTGACTCTAGAGGGACCACATAGATCAGTATGCACAAGCTCCAGTAATCCATTTGAATGATGTTGTTTACTTCAAAAAGAAAGTCTTGTTTGTTTTCCCATTTGACACTCCTTGCAAATTGTGCTAGTAGGCTTCACTAACTTAGGTAGATCTCTTACTGCTTGAGAAATATCTAAATTATCTTTTAAACTTACCTCATAGGCATTATCATTGATCTTCTTTGTAAATTTTCAAGGACCAATCTTCTTGTACTTCAATTTTTTTGTAAGTTCTTGCAGGAAACCTTTCTTGTCTCAAATAGACCATCACTAAATCAGCTTCTTGGAATACATTAAGCCTTTTATCAAAATCTACTGCAACCTTATATCTATCATTACTCTTCTATAATTTATGGCTCACCTCTTTTTGTAGTTGTTGAAGATATTTTGCATATGCTTCCCCATTAGATCCTTAATGGTTAGTTGTACCAAATCCAAAACATCATTAGTATTCCTACCATAAACAATCTAAAGTGGTGATTTACTTGTGTATTTGTTCATAGAAATGTTATAGGAAAATTCAACTTGATATAATGCTAAGTCCCATTACATAGAATTTTCTCCAACAATGCATCTCCACAAGTTTCACAAACTATGATTCACAAGTTTTGTCTGTGAAGGGAAATTTGGTTCATCTTAGAATGAGCATCTGAGATTAGTAGTTGCCTTCGGTAACATTCATTTCTTTAGAAAGCCTCAAAAACATGTACTACGATGTCATAAAGTGGAATTTGACATAGTTCATTTCCCACCATTAATCCTTAGAGGAATATTGATGCAATTTAAGATCTTTCAAGATTAACCAATTTCAATAACATGCATTAAAAAAATTCTACAAACAAAATAATTAAACATGTAATATGGAACAAAAGACATGAACACAAAGATTTACTTGGGGAAAACCCTTTCAAGTAGAAAACTAGGAACACTCCAAAAGCATAGATCCATTATATTATTCAACAAAAAAATAAATAGTTACAATAGAATGCAGGCTTTAAGCCTTTATATAGAGATTTACATATTGTTCCATTTGGAGAAAATCTGACACCATAACCCCCTTGAGTCCAATCTCCTCTCTCTCTCTTTGATTGTTGTCTGTGGATTGTCTCAACAAAAAGACTGGGGTAACTTCGCCCTTAGTATGAGTTAGGACATTCCTTGTCTGTGACTGTCTATTTTTCAAGTGGATGACCTTGCACACCTTGGTCTACATCATATCATGGTGTTTGTTGTCCATTTGTGTCTTTTTTACCGCCCAATGATGATTAAGAGCAATAAATATTAGTCCTATGGCAATGGTTTGAAGGATTTGGTCTAGGAACTAACATGCATCTCCTTTAGTCTTGTCATCTTCTCTCGCTTGTCTCATAGAGGTATTGCATCCATATCATCATCCATATCATTTTCATTAACATTTCTTTGTCTCTTCATATTCTAGTCTTCTCATCCATTTCGAGAGCACACCCACGTTCTTAGAACCTGTCTGTCCTCTCGAGGGGGCATACCACAACCCTCCTCGTCATTCTTTCTCATCTTATTTTGCACTGGGGCATATTCTTGGCTTATTTTCTTTGTCACAATGCGACATGCTACATTATGACAAAGAGGGGCAAAATGTAGACACATAAAATTGTCCTAGGCTTGCAACTCTTGATTATTCAACATTGCCCCTTTCATTCTTAATAATTAAATAATTTTTAATTATTTAATTATTTTCTAAAGTCATAATTCTTCTATTAATTAAATAATTTTAATTATTTAATTAATTCATTTTTATCTTTATTCTCTCTTGATTAATTAAATAAATTTTATTTATTTAATTACGTCACTAATTAAGTTCCCTTCTTTTAAAATTAAATAGATTCTAATTTATTTAATTTTTGTCCACTTTCCACTATAATTAAATAATTATTTTAATTATTTAATTATTCATTAGTCTTTTCTCTCATTAATTAAATAAATTTTATTTATTTAATTTAGTCCACTCTCTTGAATTTTGAATTAAATCATCATTTAATTCAAAATAATGTTCTTTTGTCATTCCTCCATAATTAAATAATATCTTTATTATTTAATTATTTACTAGTCACCTGGAGTAAATAAATTTTATTATTTAATTTCTCCAGCAACCTCTTTGTCGTGCCAGCCTTATCTTCCAAATTAATTCTTGACTTTTGACATCTCATTTAAATTCGACCCTTGATTGAATTATCTTATAATTCAATCTTGGCCCTTCATTCTTACCTTTTGCCCTAATTTTGACCTAACCCTAATGCACAGTAGCATTTAATCTTGATAATTGATCCTAGGGTTCTTGTCATCTTTTCATCCTAGCCACACGTTCAAAATTGCAGTTCTCATAAAAAGGCAATTTTGATCTCATTTGCTGGTCTCTTGGTCTTTTGATTTCTTGACCTCTAGTCTATGTCTATTTTCTGTCAACTTAGGGTTATAATTTTTACAGTCATAGTCATTCTAATCCATTGTAGGGTTATTTTATTTTCTACAAATCCTTCAACACTTGCATAGGGCTTAGTCTTTAGGCATAGTTGCTCACATAAATTTGAGGGCACTCTTATTTACTGCAAGCTAGGAGGTGTAACAAAGATCAATCATGGAAGGTGGAGACTTAGGGTAACATTATCCCTTTTGTCTTCACATCACTTCCTTTGTGCTTTGTTATTTCATAGGAATTTTATTGTTATTGTGCTAACCCCTCTAACTATTTTAGAATTTTCCCTTGATTACATTGGTGAACCCGACGTCGGTTTTTGGCTTTTCATACGTTTTTTGGCATTTTCTGTCATTTTGCAAGGTACAGGTACGGATCGCCGCAACTTTTTTAAAACATTGTGATGCATCATATGCGTCGCGATGCACCCGAGAACCGTAGAGCCGCAATCACTCTGTCGCAATGCAACTGACGCACAGAGCGACGCATCCGTTTTTCTTGAGCCGCATCCAAAACCCCGAAAGCCGCATTTGCAATCCGCGCCGCATCTATCTGGTATAATACTTTTTTTTTTGTTTGGGGGTTTTATTTTCGGATTTCGGGTTGTTTAATCTTATGTCTTTCTATATTCTATTTTTATTCCTGCATGTTGAATAAGATTAGATTTTCTATCACTAATCCTCTCTGGTAGCGGCTTTATGTTTTCGTAGGTTTTTTTTGTTGTTTTCTGTTGTTTTGCAGGATACTGGTACGGATCGCCGCAAATGTCACAACACATCTGCTGACAAAAATGATGCAACTATTCTAACAAGCCGCAACTGATAATTACAGAGACGCATCTGACATTCTGAGCCGCATTCGAGACCCCGAACGATGCATTTTCCAAACCACGCCGCATCTGTCTGGTAATACCGTGCCGCATTTGCCTAGTAAATTTTTTCTGTCAGTTTTGAGATCTTAATTGCTGAATTTTGAGTTTTCTGTTTTCTAATTTTTTGGTTTTCTATCTTTTTCTGTGTTTTTTATTCTTGCATGTTAACCAGATTAGGTCTTTTGTGTTACTAATAATTTCTTGTAGCGTGTGGCAATCATTTTTCGTGTGTCCAAGACCATCACATACAAGACTACTAACTCATTGTTTGCAGATTCGCATGTCAAAAAAGGAGAAAACAAACAATGTGCTTGTTTATTTCTAGATTAGCAAACTTTGAATTTGGTGCTTATAAAAATAATCATGTCTTTCATGCTTGATTGTGCTTGTGGAGTGGTAGGTGAGTATGCTCTCAAACCTTGTGATCAGAAAACTAGACCCATTCTTTTCTATTATTTTACCCTTCACGATTTGGTATATCGGAGTATCCTCTCCCCTTGCGCATTCGTGCAATCCTAGGTGTAAGAGAAACGGTTACCAACTCTAGAACTTGGGCCTGTTCTGGTGGGAAAAAGTACTCACCCCAGGACGACTCAGACCGGTAGTACCCTGACACCGAGGGACTTCCAGCCGGTATAGAAAAGTGGGTTCTTGGGGAAATCCCAAGAATCACGAGCGTGGTTCCGACGAGATGGATCCGAAAGGGGACTCTCGCCGCATGGATCATGCCCCACGAACGGAATGCCCAAATTAAACACCTCTTGTCTTAGTGTCCAACCGTTCTATTGGCCATTGCTTGATATAGTGCAGGGTACAGTATCATGCCCGAAGATTACTCACTACCGATCCCCTTGAGTAGAGATAGCAATTGTTGGGATGTCACTACCCAATGAATCCGAATTTGGTGTGCTCGAATTACGTTAATGAGCCGTGGAGGGGAGCCAATGCCACCAAAATTCTAAGCTATCCGCTCTTGAGAAGGAAAGGTGTTCATCACCAATCCGGGGTATAACTGGTGGGCTATATCAAATATACAAACCTAGGGCCTAGTGGCTTTTTTAGGATTGTGCTTATCTCATGTGTGTTTGGTCATCCCTTAAAACGCTGTGTTTGTCAAGTGCATTCTAGTTTTGTCACAGTCCAAACAAAACATTCATCAAACAGACCAAAAACTTCCATCAACATACCACGAAAATTACTTTGAAACAAAACTGTCATATCTGTCGAACCGCAACTAACATTCTGTAACGCAACTGCTCTGATAAACCACATATGAAACTTAGAACAACGCATCTGTAGGCGTCGTGACGCATCTGTTAACCCAAAAGCCGCATATGATAAACCGAGTCACATCTGACAGTCAAAAAGCCGCAAGTGAAAAACTGAACCGCAGTTGTTAAACCGTGACACAATTGCCAAACTGAGACGCATTTGCCTGTCAAAATTTTAAAACTGCATAGTCGAAACCAGAGACCTCCAAACTGTCAACCATCTGTCAAACTCTGTCATCAGAAAGATTTTGCCAGCAACCCAATTTGAAATTGCTCAAAGTTTTGTCTCTTAGCTTGCATTGATCATCTTAGGTTTCATACCTCATCCCATTTAAGTATCATACATTCAACATTACGTTGTCCCTAGGCTCATATCTTGCATACTTAGGAATAGGCAAATCTTAAGCACCCATTGGAAAAATCATTGTTTTTGAAATTAAACCCTTTTGGACCAAGTTATCAAACATCTTTTTAGTCATTGTCCTCTTCTGTGAGATTTCTTCCAACTCAAAAGTCTAGTTAGGAAGACTCACTAGTCATCTTGTCAACTTGTCATTAACAACAAAGTATTTTAGCAGTCCAAATCAAAAAAAAAGTTCAAGCCTAGAAGTGCTTAGATAGCCTCATTCTACATTGCATCCACATTGCATACCTTATTCACAAAAATCCAAAAACAGTGGTCATTTTAGTCGTCAATTTGAACCTTAGATTTCACCTAGTGTCATACTTGCATTTAGTGGACATTCCCTTTGAGCAATCTCATTTATGGTCGAAACCAGACTTCAAAAGCACAAAAGACAAATGGAAAACTTTGGACGAGATCCCAACAGTCCTCCACATGACTCAAAGTGGACCGTGAACGATCCCTTTACCAATCTAGACAATCAACCTCCAGTGACAACACAATCCTTACCTAACAACTCATTCGAACGCTACATGCAAAGAGATGAAAACGGTCAACTACTTCAAGAACACATAGAAGCATTGACACAAGACCCAGAGGCCTATCAGTTGGCTGAAACAATAGCGCGTCACGATAGAGACAGATTCGTAGCTATGCTCTTAAGTGAAGGAGCTAAGTTACCACCAGGATTTGACATTAACACATTACATGACCCTAATGCCAACAATGTTCATAACATCTCACACAGTGGTCAAATCCTAAATACTACAAGCAACATCCCTTTTGACACCACAATGACACTACATACCACATCCAACATCCCAAACATCTCCAATACAATAAACGCTACATCTATTGGGGGATCACAATCATCCACAACATCCACAACACTACCCCAATTAAATACAACCACTCTTGGCTCCTCGACATCATCGGAAAATTGTTCCAATCCTCCTGTTATCGCAACAGCAAACACCACGGGGGCATCATCAAGTCATCACAACCCCCCCTTGACAACTACATCTACTACCACGAACACAACTTCAACAAAATCATTCAGTAGTAATTCACAACATCCTTTGGGAGGAGCCACAGGATGTATCCTTATACAAGGACAACAACAAAATGTTAACACGACAACACAGTCAAACGTCATTACCTCCCAAAGTACAAATACCAATGTTCCCCTTGCGCAAAATCAGCAATTCACACAAAGTGGCCAAATAACTCAACCCATAACATCGTTAGTACATCCTAATAGTCATGGTCACAACATCCCCCAAGTAACGACACGCATAGCTGGGGGACACATTCCAACAAATTCAAACCAACCAATCACCACAAATTCAACAACTCATAGCACAAATCCAATACCTCATGGCCAATTATCAAGTCCAACAAGCGCATTATCAAGTCCAAATGCCATTTCAACCACAATCCTATCTGTCACCTTCATCATCATGCCAACGTAACACATCTATCTATTATGACAATTCCACATCAACATGTCCACCCATATCACAACAAGAATATAGGATCCCAAGTCCACCTTGGCAACAACATCAAGAGCCTTTAAGTCTTAATGCCACCTTTGACAAGGGGAACACCAATCTAGTCCATGCACCCTTACCACCATCCAATCAAATGAATATCCCTAATCCACCATGTCCTAGTCCTAATCCATTGGCCTCTCCACCTTCTAACCAATCAAACTCTTCATTTCCCCCACCATCATCTAATCCTCCTTCAAATCAATGCCTTACATTTAGATATTTAAAACATAAATTGATGGCATTACATAAATCCACCAATCCACCTACAAAGGATGTGACCCAAGGGCTACAAGAAAGGAATCAATTGCCACTATGTCATTCAACTCATATACTTGAATATACAAAAGAGTCCTCAAACATCATGCCAAGTCCTTCAAGTCAACCATGCCATCCACAACCCCTTGAGCCAAGTCAAGATTCTCCCCTCATAAGTCCAAGTCAACCTCCATCATGCTCCTATGTTGTTGACCATCAAGAAAATGTCAAGTCTCTCCAAGAGTAATCCCCTTGCAATTCCATTCAAGCAACTCAAGAGGTATATCAAGAGTCTACTCCCAAGCATGTGGAAACATCAAGCCCTAGTCCTAATCAAGATCAAATCATTGTCATCCAACCTGTCCATAATCTATATCTTTTTTATGATCAAGATGATATCCATAATGATGAAGAGCCTATCCATGAGAAACTTGATCCTATACCCATCCATGAGCAAGATATTCAAAATTCATCTCCATGTAGTCCTATCCATGATCCATCAACATACACTTTCCTTGATGAGACACTTGCCTCCCAAGCACAGATAGAAGATCAAACAAATACCTTGGATCTAAGTGAACACAATGCTAATCAAGATCCTAATGATCCCCCATCACCCATTATCGACCCCATTGCATGTCCTCCATCATATCCACTTGGTCTTTCCAATAAGGAAATCATGTCTAGTGTTCCACCTACACCTAGTCCCATTGTCCATTGCATACCCCAAGGACACCAATCTCAAGATGTTGGTATTTCCTCCATGCATTCTAAGTCCACTTTCCACCACAAGCCTTATCATATTTCCAAAACATACATGGCCATCCCCTCTCCATCATCCTACAAATGTCAAAAGCATGTGACCATACACCTTCCTCCATCCAATTTACCACCATTACTTCCAACTCCTAATACCCCTCCATCCACTTTGCCACCATTACTTCCAACACCTAATATTCCAATCTTTCATAAATACCCTAAATATCCTAGTCATGACCAACAAATGCACACATTGTGTAAACATAAAGCTTCCACTCATTGCATCCAACCCATGGGATTCAAAAATAAAAATTTGGATGCCTCTATTTATAAAGTCAAAAATCCTAAGGACCCTCATGCCTTAGGACATCAATACAAAATGTCAAAGCAAAGTACATCTAAAAAGTTATATAAGCCCATACCTCCAAAAGAAAAGTCTAAAAACAAAATGGTTTGGGTACCTAAGCAAAAAGAAATCAAGTCGAATGAGACATCCACATCACAAAAATCCCAACCATCCACTTCCATCCAAAATACACATTCCATTCAAAAATTACAAAAATCCCACAAGACAAATAAAAGTCATAAAAATACTAAGTCTATGTGGGTGCCTAAAGCCCTTCATCAACCATCTCCTAAGCAAACATCTCCATTGCTTCCTACACCCCGTCCACATCAAAAGCTTCAATGTTTATCACAATGTGTGCAACCATTGGTCATGATTCCATTCCCACATACCTCTATCTTTCCATCCCCCATCCACTATCCTACATATCTCCCCCACATTCCTATGGCCCATGCTTTTGGCTAAACCTCCTCATTCATCTTTTCCATAAGTCCCATATAAGTCCTATATCTTCCCTACATAATCTGCATCATAATCCACTATCTTCCTTACATAATCCACATCATAATCCATCATCTACCTAATCCATCTCCCTTTCATGTCATCCCTTACCAACATCGATGAGCATAATGACATTTGACATAGTCCATGCAATGCTATCCATTTCTAGTGGGACTATCACCTTTCATGCAACTAGACACTTGAGTCCCTCCTATCCAAAAAGTCAAAAAAAAAAAGTAAAGAGAAATCCCTTCGTCCAATGGTGAAAACCTGGTAAACAGGCGCCTTGGATAAGTACCATGATGAAAACCTGGCAAACAAGCATCATGTGTAGTTTGATCTTCTATGTCACTTACACTTGGGGGCACAATGTCTTATCTATCCAACCTATCATTTTTATGTCATATCATTTCCATCCTACCTACCATCGTTAGCCATCATACCTACATATCATATTGGGTCCACTTATCCACTCTTCTCCTTTTGATCTTGATGAAGATATAGGGGAAAAATGTCGAAACATATTTTTTGGGTATCTCTTGACATACCTCATCCTATCTAAACCAATCATATCATTATCCTATTGTCATCAGCTTTGTCACAAAAAATTCTAAGTCTTGTACTTAGAATTGGGCATGTCATTCCTATGCAACATAGTCTTTGGAGATCACATCCTTGCTCTCTTATGCATACATCCATTTTATCCATTAATCCCATTTATCTCCTTGCACCTAGACCTGGTTTTCCCCTCGTCATTGGTATCTAGCACAAAGGCTACCCAAATTTTCATCCATTGACACCTCAAAAATGTGTCAAAAAAAAAAAAGCCCTAAAAAAAAAATCATAAAATGTCCTAAAAATAAAAAAAAGGAGAAAAACACAAAAACATTTAAATCAATGTCAAAATCCTAAAAATGGAGTCAAAGTCAGTCATGTCAGTCAGTCCATGTCATTGTCGAACTACGTTGTCTCTGCGCATTTGCTACGTAGGCAAGGCCATCAGTCGATGAGTCCCCGAGACATTAGGTCAGTCCTTTTAGGATGGTCAAAATAAAATCATGGCATTTGTCACAATCGTCACATCAGTCAAATAAGTCAAACATAGTCAAAATCAAACACAAGACAGTCATTTGAAACGTCAATGTCAAAATTGGTCAAAATTAGACAACACAGTCCAATCAATCATACAGTCAACATTAGTCAACTTGCCAAAACACATTAGTCAAAACAATGTCAATCTCGTCACTCTTTGGTCCTCTTCAAGATGTGTCCTTCTTGGAGTTAGACCTTGTCAAAATGTTCTTTGCCTTTTTAGGATGTGTCCTTCCTGACAATAGGCCCCGTCAAACCGACAACACCGTCAAATTGGCAAAACTCTTAAACTGTCAAAACTGTCAAATCAACAAGAAATCAATCTTTGGCAAACAAAATAAAATGGCTATTAATCTTTCTGGTCTATCTTGTCTTATCTTTTGACTATCTTGGCTATTTTGTCTTATATTTTTATTGTTTTGTCTTTTGGTCATGTTACTAGCTACCTCGAGGATGTCCCATGAAGGATTTAGAGGTGCGATGACGTTTCCTGGCCTATTTTATTTTCTTTGATTGTTGTCTGTGGATTGTCTCAACAAAAAGACTGGGGTAACTTCGCCCTTAGTATGAGTTAGGACATTCCTTGTCTGTGACTGTCTATTTTTCAAGTGGATGACCTTGCACACCTTGGTCTACATCATATCATGGTGTTTGTTGTCCATTTGTGTCTTTTTTACCGCCCAATGATGATTAAGAGCAATAAATATTAGTCCTATGGCAATGGTTTGAAGGATTTGGTCTAGGAACTAACATGCATCTCCTTTAGTCTTGTCATCTTCTCTCGCTTGTCTCATAGAGGTATTGCATCCATATCATCATCCATATCATTTTCATTAACATTTCTTTGTCTCTTCATATTCTAGTCTTCTCATCCATTTCGAGAGCACACCCAATGCTCTAGAACCCCTGTCCTCTCGAGGGGGCATACCACAACCCTCCCTATCATTCTTTCTCATCTTATTTTGTACAGCATATTCTTATTTTCTTTGTCACAATGCGACATGCTACATTATGACAAAGAGGGGCAAAATGTAGACACATAAAATTGTCCTAGGCTTGCAACTCTTGATTATTCAACATTGCCCCTTTCATTCTTAATAATTAAATAACTTTTAATTATTTAATTATTTTCTAAAGTCATAATTCTTCTATTAATTAAATAATTTTAATTATTTAATTAATTCATTTTTATCTTTATTCTCTCTTGATTAATTAAATAAATTTTATTTATTTAATTACGTCACTAATTAAGTTCCATTCTTTTAAAATTAAATAGATTCTAATTTATTTAATTTTTGTCCACTTTCCACTATAATTAAATAATTATTTTAATTATTTAATTATTCATTAGTCTTTTCTCTCATTAATTAAATAAATTTTATTTATTTAATTTAGTCCACTCTCTTGAATTTTGAATTAAATCATCATTTAATTCAAAATAATTTCTTTTGTCATATTCCTCCATAATTAAATAATATCTTTATTATTTAATTATTTACTAGTCACCTGGAGTAAATAAATTTTATTATTTAATTTCTCCAGCAACCTCTTTGTCCGTGCTAGCCTTATCTTCCAAATTAATTCTTGACTTTTGACATCTCATTTAAATTCGACCCTTGATTGAATTATCTTATAATTCAATCTTGGCCCTTCATTCTTACCTTTTGCCCTAATTTTGACCTAACCCTAATGCACAGCAACATTTAATCTTGATCATTGATCCTAGGGTTCTTGTCATCTTTTCATCCTAGCCACATGTTCAAAATTGCAGTTCTCATAAAAAGGCAATTTTGATCTCATTTGCTGGTCTCTTGGTCTTTTGATTTCTTGACCTCTAGTCTATGTCTATTTTCTGTCAACTTAGGGTTATAATTTTTACAGTCATAGTCATTCTAATCCATTGTAGGGTTATTTTATTTTCTACAAATCCTTCAACACTTGCATAGGGCTTAGTCTTTAGGCATAGTTGCTCACATAAATCTGAGGGCACTCTTATTTACTGCAAGCTAGGAGGTGTAACAAAGATCAATCATGGAAGGTGGAGACTTAAGGTAACATTATCCCTTTTGTCTTCACATCACTTCCTTTGTGCTTTGTTATTTCATAGGAATTTTATTGTTATTGTGCTAACCCCTCTAACTATTTTAGAATTTTCCCTTGATTACAAGTTCCATCCATCCTCAAGAGGAAAGGAATGAGCCATGGTGTATATGCACCATTCTAAACAACACAAGTATCAGATCCAACTGATAGAAAAGGCTATAGAATATTTCCACCACTCCACTATGCTCAAAAGCTATACAAAAGCATCAACAACATCAACTTCAAAGCTCACAACCCAAACACAATCATGAAGTCATCCTCCAAAAAACAAGATAGAACATCATTTAGAACAAAAATCAGGAAACTAATTGCTCCCATCCAACTGATTAACCCACGTGACTGAAAATAACACCCAAAAGAAGTGCTAATCCATCCAATCACACATACCTCGAAGGTATCCACATAAAAAAACTCATGCCACCTACATAGCCAACCCATCAACTACAAATACAAGCTCCATGTGCCAACTAGTCAAAGAACAAACACATCCAAGAACTCCCACTGCATGGGTAATGTTGAATCTATAAAATATACAAGGTATAAAAATTCTACCAATCAAAACACATAGAAAGTATAGCCATGTAGTACCAAGTACCATCCACAATGATCTGCAAATCTTGCAACCAACTGTTGCAAGAAACATCTCTCTCAAAAATATTCCACAGTCTGCCATGTTCTCCATATCTGACAAAAGAAAGAGATACAAGAGCCTCCATTTCATTACCCAATTTCCAACACATGACCACAAACTAATGATCACCATAGCTCCACATAGAAATCTCACATCTAAATTCATATGAATCTGAACATATAGGAAGAAGAACTAGATTAAAGAGAAAACTCTACAAATCATAAACATGTAGCATTCCCTTCTACATACACATACAAATTCCTAATGTGTCAAGTAAGATCTTATTTAGAACCTCTAGAGAAAAATCCATAACAACATCCAAACCCATTCAACCTCAAGAGATCAAACATAACATATGCATCATGTATCTCATGGATGTAAGCTTATCAAAAGAAGATCAAAATATTCCATTTCCCATCTCAGGAAATTATCCCATAGACCATCTCCTAACATTCCTCATCAATGAATGATATAAAAAAACTCAAATGTATAAGGAGATAACCATTCCAAACATCCCTCAAATGAATCCTCCAGAACTAAATCCATAGCTCAAGATCCATATCTATGAAAGATAAAGAATATAGAATCATGCTAAACCATCCTCAAATGAGTCTTCATAATCGATCACCATGAATCAAGTCAATCCCATGAGAATCAAAGCACAAAAAATAAACACATTTGAAAGATATAGTGGGAAAATACCTCTCAAATAATTAACCGTCGAGTACAGCAAGAGTGGGAAATGAGAATGCTCCTCCAGGATAACCAAGAAATCATGACTCACTCCAAGAAAAATATCCCCATAGGTCTCTATTGAACCAATGTCCAACTAAGGTGTAGGCTCCTCAAACTTTTTTTGAAATCTCATCAAGAGTAACCATATCAAAAACACTTCTCTTATCTCAAGAGAAATATAGCCTCACCTTATTCTCTATGTATCCATGAGCACCTACAAACAATCATCTCATGTTAAACTCCAAATGCATCATTGCACTATCATGAAGTTCTCAAGCATATGACCAGTGCACCCAAAACATAAAGAATCACCAAACCACTGTCAAAGCTCCAATCATCTGAACCAGAAACTTATCATGACATCATGATCTAGCCACCCCCATTAGGATATCACATGCTCAAAGTGAACACAACACAGTCTCAAGAGCAATGTATCACACTGAAAATATAATCTAGAATCAAGAGTATATCATGACATAAAAGAAACAAACTCTAAACCAACATCACTTGTCAAGCACCACCAACACCTCAATCCAAAGACCACAATATTCCTCCATGACTTTGAGATTCTCCAAATCTTCAAATAGTGTCCATGAAAATGCAAAAGAACCCTTCTACAACAATATGATCTAAGAGCTCCTCCTAGTAACATCTACAACACTAAAGAAGATCATTCATCCACGGTCACTGCTAAATCTCCCACTTAAATGTGACACATGAGCTCTCCAAGCATCATGACCAATTCACTGCTAGAGCTCCCATTGAATTATGACAACCTAGCTCTCCAAGCATCATGACCAAGTCACTGCTAAAGCTCCCATTGAACCGTGACATTCGAGCACTCCAAGCATCATGACCAGACATCTACTAATTTGAAAATCCTCCATGTCCACACATCAACATGTCCATCTAACAACAATACCAAGTGGCACCAAGATCTCCAAACCAAGCAAAAAATACCATCACTATCAAAATATTACAAGTTGTGTATCCAAGCTATTAATGAGATCGTGATACATGTTGGGTCTCAAAAATGTAGGTTACAAATCCTAAGAGGATGCTAGGCTATATGATCAGACTTGCAACATTCTTGAACAAATGAATGGAGTTAACCTATATGGTTGATGACTCGTTGCACTTTAGGCTTTACTAAACCTAGGTGGGTGGACCTTTATAATGGAGCAAATTAGAGGAATGTATGATTTGGTTGAATTGATGGATCTATCCATAGTGGCAAATAGTGTTGGATAGATGAAAGCTTGTTAACTACTCCTATTCCTAGTACTAAATTTGAAATGCGAATGTTTGAATAAGATTTTATGGAATTATAAAATGGAATTGGTATGACCAGTGCATACTTCTATTAGGCTAATGGAGTCAAGAGGTGAATGATATGTGACTAGTATTGGTTACGGTTCTAATTATTTGGCACTTAGGTTTGTTTATACCTTGTATAAACGTGCAAGAATGTGACTGAAAGAATCTTCTTATCGACCCAATCAATTCTATTAGGTTACTATGATTTACTAAAAGGATTTTAAACCTTCCTTGAAGGAACCAATTAAAAGAATCACACAATGACAACAAATGTGTATTGACAAATGAAGTATACCCTCAGTTTGAATAACAAGATAACATCAAGCTGGAGACAGTGTGATAATCTTATCAATTACCTAACTCTTCTTACTGATCCAAATGTTACCTTCAAGTTACTGTAATCAATCAAAAGGATTTTAATTCTTTAATAGAAACCAATTAACTTGATTACACAAAAACAAGTGTGCCTTGATGAAACTGGATATCAACTTGGATACATAGGTTTAAATAACAGAGAAATAACAATGTGGAGACAACCAGATAATTGTTCAACTCAACAAACAATATACACTAATGTTGGACCACCAATTTATGCCTTCTTCTCCATTATATAATTTAAAAATATTTTGCAATACACAAATAATGTTCTATTAAAGCAACTAATCAACCTATCCAACTGCCTAACTACTAATCCTAATTCTAATCCTAATGAATTCTTCATTTGATTTCATTTGGCATATATACATTACATTTTCAAGAGTTTTGACCCTTCATAGATATGTCTGTTGTAGTTCTTCATTTTATTTTAATTAATCACCTTCAGAAAATTAAAATACTTTAATCTTCGTTCCTCATCTTTATGAAAATTAATTCAATAATAATATTCCTTTGCTAGAAATCTTCACTTCACTTTCCACATGTATGTATCTTCAATACGTTCTTCGGGTAAAAATAATTATCCCTTTTAACTCCCTTTGCATTTTCTTCCTCGTGAAATTTAATTATGATTTATTATCATTATTTTGTTGAATATTTTCACTTCAGTTTTACCCATATGTAGTTTCACCCAAATTTAGAAGATATCCTCTTGGGTGAAATTACAATTACTCTCTTTAATTTTATTTTCTCTTAACCTCTTTGGTGAAAACATTTTTGAGTGAAAACATTTACAACCCCACTTTACATTATTACATCCCCTTAAAAATAATGTTAGGCTCTCGCTATTTAATAAATTTCCATTTTGCTTTGTTCACGCACTGCTCCATGTAACACCGTGTTTATTTTAATATTTCAGCACCCTCACACTTTTTCCGTGACATGCTCCATCAAAGACTTATAATTTCTCTTCTGATAGGGTATGTGCAAGATCATGGTGGGCCAAAAAGTGGCAATGAGGAGAAAAACACATCTTTCATCGACCAAAAAATGCGAAAAGAACGTGTTGACTTTTTTTTGGCTCGGGTGTCACCATACCAAACACCAAACCTAGTTTTACAAATCGGATATCCGATTTGGATTGGATATCCGATTTGCAAAAAGCATATATAAAAAAAGTCAGGCATTGTTTTTAAGTTATTTCACAGTGAAGAATCTGTGGGCGCACAGTGAATTGCTTCTTTGCGTAATGGATATCCAATTTGGGAAAAATCCGATCTGGAAAGGTAAGTTTTTTAATTTTTATTTGATTTGATTTAATTTTGATTTAGAGTTGAATAATTTCATATGTTTTTTTGTGGATTTTTTTTTAAAATAGGGTTTTTGATTGAATTTTTATGAAAAATTGAGTTTAGAATGGATTTTGATAAAAAAAAATGAATGTTTTTTGTGGATTTTTTCACAATAGGTTTTGATTGAATTTTTATGAAAAATTGAATTTAGAATGGAGCTTGATAAAAAAAAATGAATGTTTTTTGTGGATTTTTTTTAAAAATAGGGTTTTTGATTGAATTTTTATGAAACAATTGAGTTTAGAATGGATTTTGATTTAAAAATAGTGTTTCTGATGTATTTGTATTAAAAATTAGAGAATTTTATAATTTTTTGTTAAAAAGTAGGGTTTTTTTTAGATTTTTTTAAAAAACTAGGGTGTTTTTATAATATTTTCATTTATATTGTCTAATTTTAATTAGATTAATTATTTTTTAACTTTAATCAGGCATTATGTCTACCGAGAATGAGAATGCACAAATTCCACCAGTTGAGAATGAAAATCCATCTGCTGAGAATCAAAATGCAGAAATGCCAAATGCTCCACCACCTCTGCAGCCATCAATTGAAGACTTAATTTATGAAAAATTGGAGCAATTGAGGGGCATTTGTGATGTTTATAAGAAAATCCCTTGATTATCCCGTATGTCAACCACATTGACCAGAATAATTACAAATGTAGAAATCCTCTCCACCCAACATAATGCCTTTCATTTGTGGCGATAAACCATGAGGCAATATTATGCATGTGGATTGTCTTATGATGATGTGAAAGATCTACAAATAACAAAAGCCCAAATAGCCTCTTTATTTATTAACCCCAGCACTGGTTTGCCAATTAATGTTAACAAACCAAAACTTTCTATAAATAGGTGCACACATAGGGGAATAGTAGATAACTTTTGGGATCGTTGGTGTATGCTTTTTGATAAACCACCCAACAATAATCTTGATGTACATTTTTACTTTATTAAAAAAAAAAAAATTCTGAGTTTTTGTTACGACATCATGTCAATTACTTTGACATTAAACCCTTCCAGGGCATTGGTGGAGGTATGCCCTACGATAGACGAGAGGTAGCTAGAGTAGTCAGGCGCCCACATGTTCCCCGTCCTCCCCTTCCTTTGCCACCTCCAATACAACATCTAGATATTACGGAGGATGTAGCCACACAGACTATCTAGGCCATTCACTCTTTGAGTGGTTTTTTGGTTTCCCATGCTTCTTTAGTAGCTTAGCCATAGTCTGGTGATCTTGGTGATGGATCCAGTGCTACTGCATCATCCTCCTTGGGTCCACATATTTGTGTGCCACATATTTGCAATACGTGCCAACAAATATGCTTGGGTCCTATTGTACAGCCCCCTGAGTAGCCATTAGACACTTCTGATTATGACATCCAAGATGTGGAGATTATAGTAGATCACATGCAGGGGAGTGGAGCACACCCTATAGAGTCATCTCCTACTAGAGAGGTGAACATTGGAGTAGTTACATAGGTAACATTTAAGGTGTAAATTCATAACTTGAATTTTTTTTAAATGAATATTAGTAAGAGATAGTATCAAGTACTAATATTTATTTACATGGTCTATTTAACAGTTAATGTCTGAGGAGCACACATGGGTGACTGATAGCACCCTTAGGGCCATTTCATTTGGCCTCGAGACGCACGCAGTATGTATTTTTGAACTCACTCATTTACATTTTTTTACTGTATACTTACTTGTCATTTGAATTGCCATTAATGAAATTATATATTAACTTATATGTTTATCTTATTCTTTTCTTGTAGGAAACACCTAGTGTGAGCAAGGTGCGACGCTCTCCAGACTATGGACGCACAATGTTAGATAAGGGAAAGGTAATTGAACTTAAATTTGATTGAATTAAGATTTATAATATATTTTATTGATTATGCATACATTGACATAGATTTGTAGTTTCATATGTACTTGTCATTTTTATGTACAGGTGGTTGTGAGCTATACATCATTGTTGATAAGTGCCACAACACTTGAAGGAGTAGGTATTCAAACACTTGAAGGAGGAGGTGTTGAAACACCTCAAGGAGGAGGTGTTGAAACACCTAAAGGAGATACATAAAAAGATCAGGCTAAAGAGTTATGTGTTTATTTTATTTTGTGCTTGTTAAATATGTTCTTATTACTGACAATTCTATGCTAACTTGGATCAATTTCATGTATTTTTTCACA
The DNA here is from genome assembly GCA_007258455.2 of Sequoia sempervirens. NCBI lineage: Eukaryota > Viridiplantae > Streptophyta > Pinopsida > Cupressales > Cupressaceae > Sequoia > Sequoia sempervirens. The sequence continues at coordinate 16,745 of VDFB02061350.1, read as the reverse complement.
TATATAGATTGACGTTACAAAAGTTGGTTTGGTTAGTTCTTTGAGAGGGGTATATTCTAGGACTCCTGACCCTTCAAAGAGACGTATATTTCAGGTAATCAAGATTTCAATTTTAGAGTTCAATTATAATTCAATGTGTATTGATTTTATGTTAATTATTTGATTTTAAATATATAGTATAACTAATCTCAATTGTGGTTTGACCTTTTCTTGTGCAGCTACCTTCAGAGCCAACGAGTGCTTCAAAGAGGCTCCATTTTGATGATCCACCAGTAGTTTAGGATGAGATAGACATTTTGGCATGTAAATTTTGAATAGATACCGAGATGGCATATGCCACATATTGTAAAACTTTGTTTGAGTTGGCGTTGATGCCATTTTTGTATATGGACATACACTTGATTATTGGATAATTTGATATATAGAAGTTGACAATCAAAATTTAATTTCCTCCTCATGTGCATGATTAAACTCTTTGAAAATTTAATCAATTGAGCAATGGTTAAATATCAATGTACAATAGCATAAAAAGAATGGTTAAATATTATGTAGTTTATATTCATATTGTTGATTACATTGCATTGCACATCTTTCAAACTCAAAGCATTATTTCACATTGCATAAGTAACAACTAGATGCGATAGGAAGGAAAAATTTCAATAACAATATAGTTTTTGCAAAGTCAACCTAAGAAGTTATGCAATTACTTCACATTACATAACTAATAACTAGGAGCAGCTATCAATTGCATTAGCTTGTCATGGAATTCTATGAGACCACGTTTCTTTGAGGAAACTTGGCACAAAACTCACAAAAAATGAAAAGAAAGCACTTAAACAAACTTTAAAGGGGTCGCGAGGCTTGCTGCCCCCTCATTCCATATGCTATGCAACCATTTACTTGTAGTGTAGGGGTCAAACAATGGATAAAACATGTAAAAATAATATATATATATATATATATGTGTGTAGCCTAGAAGCATGAATTACGATTAGAATATCACATAACATCATATAAACAAAAAAACCACTATAAACTTGAATGTCATTTAAAACATGCATGATAAATATTCATCATTGAAACTTGAATTGTGGTAGCTTGATATACAAAGTCTATTGATGCCAGGGTTCAATTTGTATGATATTGAAAAAATAAGACAACTGAGTAGAGTTATCAACATTCTTCAAAAATCATAAGAATTCTTTTAGTACACTCAAGAGTTATCAGATGTCTTCTTGCAGTCTCAAAAGTTATTTTGTATTATTGTTACATTGGTACTTGAGAGTGGTAGCTTAATATAGGTCCACAAAACAAAACCTGGTTTACCTGTGCAGTGTAACAGTGGCATAGGAAGATTTTTCTTTGAAAGCAAAAATGAAAGCTCAGCCTCTTGGAATGAAAATGCTTGTTTGCAAAACAAATGAATAAGAATGAGGTAGTTAAGGTTTTTGAAGTGATTTAGAGGTCGCTTTTAGGGTAGTTAAGGTGTTTGAAGTGAATTAGAGGTTGCTTTTAGAGAAGAGAGATGTTGAAGAGTACATCAAGACAGTGAGAACTGAAGTGTAATGTGTTTTAGTTTGTGGTACTCCTTTGTTTCTTAGTAGATGTGTGATAAATTCTTAGTTCAATGATGTTGAACAATTTTTGAAAAATGAAAGTTGTGTCACAGTCCACATTCAATCCAACAAGCAAAAATGAAAGCTTAGCCTCTTGGAATGAAAATGCTTGTTTGCAAAACAAATGAATAAGAATGAGGTAGTTAAGGTGTTTGAAGTTATTTAGAGGTCACTTTTAGGGTGGAAGGCTTAAAACTCCATTTTAAATGCACAAAAAGAATGAAATTACTTCAAACCAAGTTTGTGAAGAAGTTAACTATGTTTCCCACTAGTTTCCCTTAAGAGTCCAAAGTGCTAAAAGGCAGCAATCTTTGAAGGTCTATTTCTCGAAGACCATGATACTTACAGAATCTCTGTCCAAGGATATGGGATCATGTTGGGACCATCTACAAAAGCCTCTCAGATTTTTTGCCATCTCGGAGCCGTTTTCCTGTGGCGATGACTTTGTAGTGGAGGGAAAAGTTGCTAGATGCAAGCAGTATAAAGTTGCAAAGTGGTGCAACTTTCATTCTGCAACTCATACGACCAAATAGACTATTCCAACATGTCTGGATGGGTATGCTTATGCTAGGGATGGTCCTCTCTTGCTCCCAAATACACCAAATCACTCTGAGCTACATTGGACCGGCGATTTCCCTTAAGAGTCCAAAGTGCTAAAAGGAAGAAATCTTTGAAGGTCTATTTCTTAGAGACCATGATGCTTACAGACTCTCTATCTGAGGCTATGGGATTTTATTGTGACCATCTACAAAAACCTCTCTCAGTTTTTGCTATCTCGAAGGCATTTTCCTATAGTGATGACTTTTCAGTGGAGGGAAAAGTTGCCAGATGCAAGCAGTGTAAAGTTGCAAAGTGGTAAAATATGAACTAAGCAATTGAAACTTTATTGATTCAAAGAAAAAAATTCCTTCAACCAAACCTATCTCGATCCCTTGAAGGCCTTAAGTACACCTGCATAGCCCATGAAACCTCCATATAATTCCTCCAATTTACAAAGCAATGGGAAGATAAAACCATGTGAGTGGTTTCCCCAAACTAATTGCCACCAAAACCATTCTTGATAGTTTAAAACCATGAACCACCCCAAAATGTAATTATTGTAGCACTCAAGATAGAATCCATGAATAGATAATGTATTTGACCAATAACTCATCGAGAGCACAAATTCCCAAAACTAGCCCTCCACTATGAACATATCAACTAAGTAGGAACCTATAACATTATGGAAAGATGATCAACTTCTCCCAATGTAACTCCCAAGCATTACATGTGAGAGATGGTCAATTTCATTGATGGAAATGATTGTGTGACTCCCATTGATGACCTTCTTTATTCAATGCCATTACAACAATATCCCAAACATTCCAAAGAATACTAATTAAAACAATATTTCCCTCAACACCTCATGACCATTCAAGTACTCATTCTAACAATACAAGAGATTTACACATCAAATTGCAAGTGAATATAATTTACTATACCTTTGTTGCCTCTATTTCACCTACAGTTAAATTAGGCAAGATAATCAAATGTTAGATCTTCAGAGGCCAATGGAACATTCACACAAGGGCAAAGACTCTACATCTGTTGCTAGGTCATGAGGAACTCAGTGGGAGGAGCTGCCCTAGGGAGATTTGACATGAAAATCATCTAAGGGGAAAGTTGGCAAGACATTTCAGAGGTCTCGCCAACTAGCAGGGTTTCCATTAAGTCTGAGTGCTTCAAACCAAGGATCCTATCGGCATGAGATCTCTCTTGGCATATAGTCTCGGTGACTAATGGTATCTCACCAACAACAGTGAACCTTCGGTGTAGCTTTCAAGTCGACGTAAGGTTTCCTTGACTCCTAATGTCTTGTCGACATATGAGGAGCCTCAGATGGAGAGATGCTTTCATCATAAGAAGGCGGGCTTCGCTAGGAGATCTTAGCGAAGGCGAAGTCTCACAAAAAGGATGGGAAGGGGCCTCGATATTGTTGTCTTTGGTAGGAGTCCTGCCGACACAAAGGAACCCCTCGGTATGACTAAGAGACTTTGTTGGGATGTCTCCCCAACTCGTAATGTCTCGTCGAGATGAGAGCTCGAAAGAGGCAGAGGGCTCGACAAAACGTCTCAGCGAATGGAGGCAGTCTTTCCGATCAAGGGGGGGCCTCACCAAAACATAAAAGGGCTTGCCAATAGTTGAAGATATCGTCCTGAGGTCTCACTGACACTGGGAAGTCTTGGTGACATAGTAAGTGTCATTAGTGAAGGTCTCACCGACCAGTGGAGCCTCCAAAAAGGAAAAAAGAGTTCACCAAAGGGAAGGGATTTCTACGTGATGTTTTGGTGAACTGAGATTGTCTTGCCAACATGGATTAACTTCAGTATAGCGTTGTGTTTTCACTCTGAGGTTTCCCCGAAATGAAGATGTCTCCCTGACTGATGAAGAAGTAAATGCATAGCCGGGCCAGATGGAGCATGTCACTGGGAGGTCTGGCCGAGGGAGTGGAGTTACACCGAGAAGGAATGCTCTTGACATAGGTTGAATCCTTCACCAGGAGGTCATGCTGATCTGAAGATGTCTCCCTGATAGGGAAAGGAGCCCGCCGAAGGACAAAGCACTGGGGTATGGTCTCAGTGACCCGCCAAAGTCTCACTGATATGAAGACCTTTGGTATAGCATTCAAAGTCAGAGAAAGGTCTCCCCGACTCAGTGATCTCTTGGTGAAAGGAAAGCAGAGCTCGATAAGGTAAAATGCATTCGGGGAGACACTAATGGTCTCTTGCCGACAGATGAAATGGGGCCTCACCAAACTAAAATTCCTTCGGCATAACCTCTTGCCGACCAGTGGGTGTCTCCCAAACCAGGGGGTCTTGATGGCTGAAGCAAACAAGTGGGGGTCCCACCAACAAAACATTTTGTATCGCTAAGAGTTGGAGCTTTTTCCATGGGGTCCTAGTGACTGTCCAAAGTCTCACCGAAGGTGACAATATTTTGGCATAGTCTTGTGAATTCGATAGGATGTCTCCCTGACTCGGTGATGTCTTGTTGATAGTAAAGTGAACAGCTCGGTAGAAAGTGAGGACCTCGGTGTAAGGTCTAGGTGATAAAGGAAACTCATGCCGAAAGGAAAGACCCTTGGCAAAGCAAAGTGCCTTCGGTATGATATCTTCCCGACCGGCGAAGTCTTAGTGAAATGAGGAGAACTTAGGCAGATAGGGGGAGTTCGTCATGATGTCTCAGCAATAGTTTGAGTCATGCCGATAGGTTGCAGAGGAAATAATCACATTGGTGAGGCACTTAAAATGTCTCGCCGAGATGTGATTCTTTTCAAAAGAAGTTTTGACCACCTACAGAGCCTGCGTGGAATATGCTTGACCAACCAGGAGGAGCGGAAGGGAGCCGTGGCAGTCTGATCATAATGAATAATTTCAATGGGATGAATGCAACATGTATCTTTTGTGAGCTCAGGGCATTTAAGGCATTCAACCGAGCTATGAAATATCTGAAGAAGGCTTCCCTGGGGATGACTCTCCACAACAAGGACACATAGGGTTCTGCATTAAACTCAGTGGAAAAGATCTAAGGAATATATAGATTTTTCTGGGGAAGATATTTTTGTAAGCCCTAAGGGGCCGACACATTTTGATATTTAAGGCTTTTTTTCCTTTTTGTAGTTAGTTGGAGTAATGCATCCAGAAGAGTTAGTGATTTTTAGCTATCCTTCCTCAACTGATATATATTTTGTAACTCAATCAGAATATGGAATGCAACGCAGAGTTTACCTTGGAAGCTAGTGTTCATGTTTGTACTGTTCTCATTTCTTTATCTTTCTTTTGATTATGCAAGTCTTTAACTGTGTTTTATAAATTCTGCAATTATATCTTATAGCTGTGAAATTAATCTTTCCTTCCTAAGATATGTATGTAGATCAAACTTGTTAAGATTGATGCATAAGTCTAAAAGAAGTTGTGTTGATCACATAAAACATTTATAGTTAGGTTTCCCATTGTATGTTCATCCTATTTTATTTTCATAATTCCTCATCATTTTGGTGTATCACGTTAGATTTTAATCTTTATTTTATGTATTCCTTCTTCCTTTTTCCCCACAAGAATCAGTAGTTAGGTGACACCAAAGGAAGCCAACCTTCTCTAGATGTTCATTTCAACTATAGGTGACCCACAGCCTTGAAATGATCCCATGTTTCTCTAGGAAGCTCAGTTTCAATCTCTGTGCATAGGGTGCATTTCTAGGTGACAACAATTTTTGGCACATCCAGTGGGACTGTGAACTAGATTGAACTACTAGTTTTGTATGCAGCCATTGAATTACAGACTTTATACAAGCCTTTTGCATACCTGGTGACTCCACAAAGAGGAAGAACTCTAGAAATCAATGCCTTCTACAGTTTATGAAAAGAGTTCGAACAAGAAGTAGCTCAGGCCCTTTTGAATACTTTCAGTTGTCACCACCAAAAAGACAAGGTAGAGTAGAGGAAAGGATAGGAACAACAATTATCTGTTGTAGGAGAACTCAGTCTACTCCTCCATTTGTGGGATCACACATTGCGATCCTGTCCTTGGCTTCATCTAGAATACCAGTAAATCCGCCATAGCCACCTCCAATGGCCGCTCCAAGGAATCAACCTTTTGTTACTTTTAATGGAGGGAGCCCCTTGAATTTAGCACAACACAATGACATCCCGATGGTAGCTTTGAAGAGTCTGCCAACTTTCATGGGAGAAGACCAAACTACTCCCATTGAACATATCAGAGATGTGGCTTCATTATGCGGAGTCCATGACATAACCCAAGAGGATGTTGCAGTGAGATTACTAGCTACTTCACTGAAAGGAAGAGCTGTACAGTGGTATAGGAGCCTACCCGTCAGTTCAATTTCAACATGGGATGAATTTGGAGACAAGTTGCATAAGCAATTTCAAGATAGGTTTGACAACTTGTCTCTACTGGAGCAATTGACTACAATTAAGAGGGCTCCCCAAGAGTAGATGAATGACTTCAACTTCAGATTTCAGAGAACTTGGGATAGGATCCCTGCAGTGGTGAGGCCACCTCCAAAATATGCATTTTTATATTTTTTGAGGGCTTTGAACAATGATATAGCTGTCATGATACAGTCAATGGGAGGAGTGTCCTTGCCAGACACTTTCAAAATAGCAATCAGAGTAGAGAACAAGTTAATACAAGTTGGAAAACTCACTCCTAGGCCACTAATGCCTATATTTCTAGAGATTCATGCAAACATTCCTTTGCAAATACCTCCTTTCACACCTCTACCAGCTATACCAACACTGCCAGCTGCTGTTCCAACCATTGATAAACAAGAAAGTGTTGCTTCAAGCTCATCACAGGAGTTACAAGAAATCAAAAGTCTTTTACAAAGTTTTGGTAACAAGTTGGTGCACTTGGAGAAACAACAGTCCTATTCTAGGCCTTATCAACAACAAAGTCAGGCCTCAAGTTAGCCCTTCCAAGGCCAGCAACAAAAATTCCAAGGGAATAGACAGCAGTATCAGGGAAATTATTAGGGTCCAAGATAGAGTGTGAATACAAGGCCTTTTCAGCCCTATGCTCTAGCCCCTGTTAGAGTGACCAAGGAGTTGGTTCTTATCCAAAACAACTTAGGAGCAGACTATGAGTGGTGTTACCCTTGTAACCAACCTCATAATCAAGCCACTTGCTCAAATGGACTAATCAATTAGGCACTTACGGTATAGAATGCTTCAAGTTCGGAGCAGAGTGCATGTAATGACGCACCTTCACAACACCAGGACCAATTTAGCAATGATACAACCCTACTTAACTAGAAAGGTCAAGAGTTCTATGGGTTGAATAAAGATAGTTCTCCAATTGCAGCTAACACCAGGGAAAAGAAGAGAGCTTTTGAGCTTAGTCAAGTGGCTAACAAGGGAAAGGCAGTGACTGTAGAACCATCTGCATCTTGAGTGGCTCCTATTTGGCAAAGAAATCAGTAACTCTCAGACAAGGAGTAGTCAAACCCACAAGTTGATCATACTGGTATAAAGGTACATCCTAAAGTAAATCCAATTGTACCTTATAATATCCTTGATAGTATGAGAAAAATGAATGTTGCAATGTCCATGTGGGACTCATTATCCATCCCAGGTCAAAAGGATATGTTACAGTCAGCCCTGTCAAGTTTGAAAATCTCTAATGAATCTGAGTACCCAATAGGTCAGGCTAGGGCTATGTTAACAAATAATTCTCAGGGAAGTGATCAGCAGCCTCACATGGAGATTGAAAAAGGAGTTGAACCACCTCCTTTCTACGTGTCAGTGATTATTGGTGATAAGTTAGTTCATAACTATAGTGTAGATAGTGGAGCTAGCATCTCTGTGATGCCAAAACAGATCGCTAACAAACTTGGACTAAAATACCAACCTTTAGAGAAGGGAGTGATCCAATTGGATGGTACTTCGGTTAATTCTTTGGGTATTATCAAGGATTTAAATATCACCCTCCATGCTTGTCCACATTTTTTAGTTCCTCAAGAGATATGTGTCATAGACCTCCCACCTTTCTTTTCCTTGTGTTTATCTAGAGACTTTACAACCAAGATAGGTGGTTACATATCAGCTGATTGGTCACATATGCTATTTAGAATGAGATAGGGAACCAAGGTTACCATTAAATCTAAGAGATTGGCTAAGGATCACATTGAGCCATATAACTCGAGTCCCTTTAATGTTGTTCCTACTGCTGCAGAAACAAATTGTGTCATTCTTTCTGACAATGAACTAGCTGCTGCTCAAGAACTCCAATCAGAAGTTGTTCCTGACGTGCTACTGCATGAATGGACAGTTAAGAATGTATTGGACAGTCCTAAGTACCTCATCCAAGATGCTGGTATGGGAAACTATGTCATTCTTGACCTTGACATAGAGATTCGAAACTTGGAGAAAGATGCAGATCAATTGTTGCAACCACTAAATGGACTTTGGGAGATGTTCTTCGATGGTTCCAGAAGTAAGAATGGGGCAGGAGGAGGTGCAATGTTGATTTCTCCACAAGGTGATAGGTACTACTCTGCATTCTATTTTGCTTTTGCATGCTCCAATAACACTGTTGAGTATGAAGGCCTTGTTCAAGGTCTAGAGTGGGCAAGGAAGAGAGGAATAACCAACTTGAAAGTCTATGGGGACAACGAATTAATTGTTAATCAAGTAAGGGGCCTAAATGTTGCTAAAAATGACACATTAAATTCTTATAGAAATAGAGTGTGGGACATGTTCGAATATTTTGATGCCTTTAACTTAGTGTCTATCCCAATAAATTAGAACAAGCATGCTGACAGGATCGCGACCATTGGGGCACAATTTGATATTCCAAATGAAATTAGAAAAGAGAAGGTACAGCAGTATGTGAAGGTTGTGGTCAGACCATCAATTCCTAATAACAACATTCACTGGCAAGTTTTTGACAGTGATGAGCAGATCCTTTCTTTCTTGCTCGAGGAAGATCAGTTCTCCATGGTGAATCAAGAAAAACTCAAGCAACAGTATGGTGATCAAGTCATATAGCTAAAGACAAATAAATTAACCAAAGGCTTTGTTACCTTAGAGTCGAGTTTCAATACTGATGATCAGCTTAAAAAGGGTAGAGCTAGCTTGCAAATCAAAGAAGAACACTATGAAGAACTAGATATTTTCAAAGGTAAACTTCTTAAGATAGGCAAAATTTGTTCACATGAAGATAAACAAGGTTTTGTTGCTTTATGTCAAGAATTCTATGATGTCTTTGCTTGGGAATATTTGGATTTGAAAGGATTTGATCCCCATATTTCTCAGCACACAATTGAGTTAGATCCTGATGCTAAGCCAATAAGATAGAAACAAAGGCCCTTGAATCCTAAACTTGAGCCTCTAATGTTTAAAGAGTTGACTAAACTAGTTGAGGGGGGTATTGTCTTTCCTATCAAACACACTTTATGGGTTTCTAACCTTGTACTGGTTAGGAAGAAAAGTGGTGAAATAAGGCTTTGTGTAGACTTTAGGGATCTTAACCGAGCATCTTTGAAAGACCACTACCCGCTGCCCTCCATGGAATGAATCTTGCAAGAGGTTGCTAGTTCTGAAAAATTTTCCTTATTAGATGGTTTTTCAGGGTATAACCAGGTGCTGGTTAAAGAAGAAGATCAGTTCAACACTGCTTTTACAACTAAATGGGGCACCATGGTGTACAAAAGGATTCCTTTTGGTCTATGTAATGCTGGCGCCATGTTTCAGAGGGCCATGGACATGGCATTTCAAAATTTAATCAACAAGATTATGCTGATTTATTTGGATGATATTACAGTTTATTCTAAGAATGCTAATGAACATTTGTTACATCTTAGGTGAGTTTTTTGAAAAATGCAGAGAGTTTGGTATCTCTCTCAACCCGGAAAAGAGCATCTTTTTTGTTCATGAAGGGAAATTATTAGGACATGTAGTGTCAAAGCAAGGAATTACTATTGACCCTGAAAGAGTCAGAGCCATACTTGAGTTGCCACTACCTAATCACAAGAAGGGTCTACAAAGCTTTCTAGGCTAGATCAACTTTCTAAAATGATTCATCCTTGATGTTGCAAACCTGTTACAACCTTTAATAGCTATGTTAAAGAAAAATGCAGTTTTTAGTTGGACAAAAGATACCAAGAATAGTTTTGAAAAGGTCAAGGAGGCCTTAGCAGCAGCTCCTATGCTGGTAAATCCCAATTTTTCTAAAGATTTTTATCTGTATGCCTATGGTAGCACAAGTAACATTTCTGCAATATTGGTTAAAAAAAATGAGGAGAATTTAGAACAACCAATAGCCCTTTTCAGTCAAGGATTAGTTGATTATGAACATAAATACTCCTTTGTAGAGAGGCATGTTCTTGCTGTGATCAGAAGCCTGAAAAAATTCAAGCCTTGATCTATCATAATAAAATTATTGTCATGGTGGGACACTCAAGTGTGAAGGATTTTCTATTGAATAAAGATCTCAATGAAAAAAGAGCAAGATGGATCACTAAGGTCATGGAATACGATGTAGATATTAAGATCACCAAATTGGTTAGAGGCAAGGGCCTCTGTGAACAACTTGCTACTGGGTCAACCAATGAAAGTGAACTAGAAAAGGATGTTATCCTTGCTAATATAAATGAGTTTCAGAATGCTCAAGATGATGTACCAATAGGGACGACCAATTGGGTTCAAGATATGATCCAATTTTTACAAACTGGTGAATGCCCATTAGGATTAAACAAAGCTAAAAGGAGATACTTCAGATTGTAGTCCATAACATATGTGCTGGTAAATAATGTTCTCTTCAAAAAGGATCTGAACGGTGTCCTATGAAGATGCATTCACAGTCACCAAGTTGAGAAGGTACTTCATGAATTTCATGATGGAGCTGCAGGAGGTCACTTTGCTCCCAGAACTACTACCTGGAAAATCATGAGAGCTGGTTACTACTGGCCCAACTTGTTCAAAGATGCATATTCCTGGTCAAGAAAGTGTATCAAATGCACTCTATTTTCAGGAAAGGAAAAGTTGCCAGCTATGCCCCTGCATCCAATTCAAGTGGAGAAGCCCTTCATGAGATGGGGCATTGATTTCATTGGGCTAATAAATCCACCTTCTAGTACTGGTCACAAGTGGGTGCTCACAGCTACAGACTATTTCACAAGGTGGAAAAAAGTAGTAGCTTTGAAAGAAGCAAAAGAGTCTTCAGTTTTGAGCTTCTATGAAGATATAGTCACCATATTTGGAGTTCCTGACTCCATCATATCTGACAATGCTCTTACATTTACAGGTCTAAGAGTAACTGATTGGGCTGTTAAACATGGCATTCACTTGAATACATCCTCAAATTATTACCCCCAGGGTAATGGTTTAGCTGAAAGCACAAATAAGAATCTCATCAGGATCATTAAAAGAACCATAGAGGATAATCAAAGGACCTGGCACATCAGTTTAAAGAATGCACTTTGGGTAGACAGAGTGACCCCTAAGAGGTCTATTGGCAATTCACCATATATGTTGGTCTATGGAAAAGAGGCAAGATTGCCTCTATCTGTGGAGCTTCCAGCTCTAGACATTGTTCACTAGTTGGAGATGCTTGAGGGACAGGACCCAATGTTTGTAAGGTATGCAGAGTTCATGGAGCTCGAAGAATTAAGGGATATAGCAATGAAAACTTTGGAGTATCATCAACTCCAGACAAAGAAGACATTTGACAAAAGGGCTACAACAAATTATTTTAAGGAGGGAGACCTCGTGCTCAGGTGGGATGTTCTTAAAAGCAAACCTGGTCATCACACTAAGTTTTTTCAATATGTGGACTAGTTCATTTATTGTCACAAACTGCAAGTAACACAATGCTTATCAACTAGCTACAACAGGAGGGGAAGTAATTCCTATCCCAGTTAATGGGATACACCTTAAGCCCTGTTTTCAAGTCTGATGGAGTTCCTCTTTTGTATATATTAGTTAAGTGTTATGTTTTCAATAAGTTCTTTTGCACTGTGGCTTGTTTGTTTTTCTATTTTTTCCTTTCCCTGGGTGTTGTTTAGCACAGTAAATAGTTCTTTTCCTTTTTTCCTATTTTTGTCATTTTGGGAAATCTGTTGTGTTTTATAAGTCTCATGCGATCTGCAACCATGTGTTGACTGACATTTTTATTTATTCTCTGAGCTTTCTAATGACTCCATACCCAATGGACAAATTGTAGCTACTGGTTCTCATGTTTAGCAGGAAAACATCCCGCAAAGGTCGCCAGAATTGTTGCCTCTATTTCACCTACAGTTAAATCAGGAAATATAATCAAATGTTATATCTTCAGAGGCCAATGGAACATTCACACAAGGGAAAGGACTCTACATCTGTTGCTAGGTCATGGGGAACTCAGTGGGAGGAGCTGCCCTAGGGAGATTCAACATGAAAATCATCTAAGGGGAAAGTCGGCAGGACATTTCAGAGGTCTTGCCGACTAGCAGGGTTTCCATTAAGTCGGAGTGCTTCAAACCAAGGATCCTATCGGCATGAGATCTCTTTCAGCATATAGTCTCAGCGACTAATGGTATCTCACCAACAATAGTGAACCTTCGGTGTAGCTTTCAAGTCGGGGTAAGGTTTCCCCGACTCCTAATGTCTCGCCGATGTATGAGGAGCCTCGGATGGAGAGATGCTTTCGGCATAAGAAGGCGGGCTTTGCTAGGTCTTAGCGAAGGCGAAGTCTCACCGAAAGGAAGGGAAGGAGCCTCGATATGGTTGTCTTTGGTAGGAGTGTTTCTGACACAAAGGAACCCCCTGGTATGACTAAGGGACTTCACCGGGATGTCTCCCCGACTCGTAATGTGTTGCCGAGATGAGAGCTCGGCAAGAGGTGGAGGGCTCGAAAAAAGGTCTTGGCGAATGGAGGCAGTCTTGCTGATCAAGGGGGGGGCCTCACCAAAACATAAAAGAGCTTGCCAATAGTTGAAGATATCGCCTTGTGGTCTCACCGACACCGGGAAGTCTTGGCGACATAGTAAGTGTCATCGGCGAAGGTCTCACCGACTAGTGGAGCCTCCAAAAAGGAAAAAAGAGTTTTCCAAAGGGAAGGGAACGTGATGTTTTGGCGAACTGAGATTGTCTTGCCGACATGGATTAACTTCGGTATAGTGTTGCGTTTTCACTCTAAGGTTTCCCCAAAATGAAGATGTCTCCCCGACTGACGAAGAAGTAAACGCATCACCGGGCTAGATGGAGCATGTCGCTGGGAGGTCTGGCCGAGGGAGTGGAGTTACACCGAGAAGGAATGCTCTCGACATAGGTTGAAGCCTTCGCCAGGATGTCACGCTGATCTAAAGATGTCTCCTCGATAGGGAAAGGAGCTCACCAAAGGACAAAGCACTCAGGTATGGTCTCAGTGACCTGCCAAAGTCTCACCGATATGAAGACCTTCGGTATAGCATTCGAAGTTAGAGAAAGGTCTCCCTGACTCGGTGATCTCTTGGCCAAAGGAAAGTGGAGCTCGGTAAGGTAAAATGCATTTAGGGAGACACTAATGGTCTCTTGCTGACAGATGAAATGGGGCCTCGCCAAGCTAAAATGCCTTCGGCATAACCTCTTGCTGACTAGTGGGTGTCTCCCAGACCAAGGGGTCTTGATGGCTGAAGCAAACAAGTGGGAGTGCCACCAACGAAACATCTGGTATCGCTAAGAGGTGACAATACTTTGACATAGTCTTGTGAATTCGATAGGATGTCTCCCCAACTCGGTGATGTCTCACTGACAGTAAAGTGAAAAGCTCAGTGGAAAGTGAGGACCTTGGTGTAAGGTCTGGGTGATAATGGAAACTCATGCCGAAAGGAAAGACCCTCACCAAAGAAAAGTGCCTTCGGTATGATATCTTCCTTACCGGCGGGAGTCTCAGCGAAATGAGGAGAACTCGGGTAGACAGGGGGAGTTCGTCATGACGTCTTCGCGATTGTTTGAGTCATGCCCATAGGTTGTAGAGGAAATAATTGCATTAGTGAGACACTTTTAGTGTCTCGCCGAGATGCGATTCTTTTCAAAAGAAGTTTCGACCACCTACAGAGCCTACGTGGAATACGCTTGACCAACCAGGAGGAGCTGAAGGGAGCCATGGCGGTCTGATCAGAATGAAGAATTCCAACGAGATGAATGCAACATGTATCTTTTATGAGCTCAGGGCATTTAAGGTGTTCAGCTGAGTTGGTTCAAACAGGACACGATGCCAGGATAAGAATGAATATGGTAGCTATGAAATATCTAAAGAAGGCTTCCTCAGGGATGAGTCTACACAACAGGGACACACAGGGTTCTGCATTAAACTCAGTGGAAAAGATCTAAGGAATAGATAGATTTTTCTGGGGCGGATATTTTTGTAAGCCCTAAGGGGCCAACATATTTTGATATTTAAGGCTTTTTTTTCCTTTTTGTAGTTAGTTGGAGTAATGCATCTAGAAGAGTAAGTTATTTTTAGCTATCCTTCCTCAACTGATGTATATTTTGTAACTCAATCAGAATATGGAATGCAATGCAGAGTTTGCCTTGGAAGCTAGTGTTCATATTTGTACTGTTCTCATTTTTGTATCTTTCTTTTGATTATGCAAGTCTTTAACTGTGTTTTATAAATTCTTCAATTATATCTTAGAGCTGTGAAATTAATCTTTCCTTCCTGAGATATGTATGTAGATCGAACTTGTTAATATTGATGCATAAGTCTAGAAGAAGTTGTGTTGAGCACATAAAACATTTACAGTTAGGTTTCCAAGTGTATGTTCATCCTATTTTCTTTTCATAAATCCTCATCATTTCGGTGTATCACCTTAGATTTTAATCTTTAGTTTATGTATTCCTTCTTCCTTTTTCCCCGCAAGAACCAGTAGTTAGGTGACACCAAAGGAAGTCGGCCTTCTTTGGAGCTTCATTTCAACTATAGGTTACCCACAGCCTTGAAATGATCCCATGTTGCTCTAGGAAGCTCAGTTTCAATCTTTGTGCATAGGGTGCATTTCTAGGTGACAACAATCTTAACATAAAAAATGCAAAACCTAATAGAAAAATGTATCAATGATGTACAAGGATGTATAAGAAAGTTGAAATTTGGAAATAGAATGTAAACTTAGAAAACTGTAGATTTGAAAACCTTAATAATGTAAAACCCTAAAAAGAAGGTTGGATGAAGTGTAGGATTCGTTGGGCTCAACAAAATATATAAAAAAAAAAAGTTTATTTATGAAGTTAACCTAGGATAATTAAGTAAATGCAATCAATCAAACACAATCAACCTAACATAATTAAGGGTTGATAGGGGTATTTGATAATTAAGGGTTGATAAGTGTATGAATGTTTATCTTTGATCTACTCTTGAATATCTAGGGACTTGGTGGTATTGAGAAATATCATAAGAGTTGTTGATTTCTCATGGGGAGGAAATTTCTCCTAGATCAATCCCCAAAAAGTGAAATAAGATTAAAAATAGTTGGCAAGCACTCTAGATGTTCAAATTTGTTACTCATTTTTATTGCATTGAATCAAAATGTCTCACTATTAATTGTTCCAATGCTATAAGATAAATGAATTTTTTTATGATTATAATGAATATATTGTATGTTACTAATGCTAGCGTATATCATCAAATTATGCCAAACATGTGTTTAGTCAACTCAAAGTGGATGAATGACGCCACTTAGCCAAAAGTTTGAATTTTGAATTTTAAAATGAAAGGGAATAGGTTTGTGACCATTAGGTCACCCTTGCTATTGAAGAAGTGTCCTAGAATGGGTTAATAGTTAAATCTAAGTGGCTAACAATCAATTCCAAGTGGCTAATGGATAAATGAGGGCATACCCATTAGTGAATGCGATAAATGGGAAAATAAGGTAAATGTATAGATGTGTATGAATAAGAATAGGATAGGGCTAATTGTATAGTGATTTAAGTATGCAAATTGATAAAAGGCTAGAGAGATGAGCTTGAATTTATATGTTGAGTCACTACATACATGTATCAAGACATTTCTTCAAAATAGACACAAAATTGTGTGGGAAATGACATGGTATGGAAAAAATTTATTGTTACAATTACACACATATTGATTTACAAATGCTTTGCATATAGATTAAATTTACTTCAAAATTAATACCTATTAATACTTCTTTAAGAAAACATGATTATGTATTCTCTAATAAAACTTTCACCATAACAAGACTTCTTGCAATTACTTCAATTGTAGCATACATAATTTCATATTGCACCTATCAATGTGCCCATTACATCTGCACATGTGATTGCTAGTATATGTATGTCTCTTCAAAAAACATAGATGGGTTAAGCTCTCTCCTTACTCTTTGAGTCAGAGATAGAGTAAGAGATAGTAGGGGAGAGGACTAGATAGTATTAAAAAACCTGGTTCAAATGAGCATACCAACAGGAAAGAACCAGGAAGAAAACTTTCGATTGTAGCTCGATTAAGTACAAAAATAGACCCCTTTACATTTTAAACATACCCTTTATACAATGCCAAACATTTGATCCATATTTCAAAAAACATCACTGGGTATTATGACCGTTTTACATTGTTTCCAATTTGAGAATTCAAATTTTACAAAATTTTCCTATTAGAGGCA